>JADBJO010001143.1:365213-370213 GCA_016801955.1 Conus betulinus | reverse complement strand
GCGAGGACGTCATGAGAGAAGCGGTGTCGGCGGGTCAGGATGATGCCTCCATAATGCCTTGGAAAGGGCTCGGGACTAATTGGTTTCCCTCTTGTGACAGGGACAGGGCAACAGTCGGTGAGACAGTATGACGTGTCACTGCTGATCTGCTGGAAATATGGGTAAGGAGATTATAGTGGGGGGGGGGGGGGGGGGTCGATTTTGGCCTAGTTTTGTCATTGCTGGTTGATTGGTTTTTTTTTCTATGTTGCCTGTGTATCTCGCTCTATGTCTGTCATTTTGTGTATAAAGTATTTCTATTTGTCTCCTTATGTCTCACCCAATGGCACCGTCTGTCTGTCGGTTGTCTGTTTCTCTCTCCCCCTGTGTTTCTTCCTCTGTCCGATCTCTTTCTCTTGTACACCTCTCTCTGTCTATCTGTCTGTCTACTTGCCTACCTGTCTGTCTCCGTGTCTGTCTATATGTCTGCATCTGCCTCTGTGTTTGTGTATATATGTGTGTGCGTGTGTGTGTGTGTGTCTGTGTCTGTGTGTGCGTGCGTGTGTGTGTGTGTGTATGTGTGTGTGTGTGTGTGTGTGTGTGTGTGTGTGTGTGTGTGTGTGTGTGTGTGTGTGTAGCAGAACAGAAAGAAAGTCGAGTAAATCCGAAAGACAGGGAAAGAGCGAGAGACAGGCAAACAAGCACGAGGAAAGAGATGGGAACAAAGAAAGACAGAACCAAGAGAGAGAGAGAGAGATGGGCGTTGGTGGTAGTAGTTGAAGCAAGTCAGAAAAACCCATCTTCCATGATAAACAGCACAACAAACTTCTATCCTCCAGCGCCTAATCCAAACTTAAACTGGTTTCCCTCAGTACATCACGAGGGCACAGACAGCTATGATATGCTCCACATTCCTTGTGATGGTTTTCATTTTTGGTGGCCATGCAATAACAAAAAAGTAACTGTTATTAAAACCTTAGTGTTTTCAAAAATTATTCATTTATTAATTAATTTGCCTGACCCCCCAGACTATTTTTTGAAATCTTTAGAAAAAGAAGTGTACATGTTTTTGTGGAATTGCAAACAAGGCAAAATCAAAAGGTCTGTGGTTGAAAAACAGTACTTTGAAGGTGGATTGAAGATGCTGAATGTTAGAAACTTTTTTGTCTCCTATGAAGATATCTTGGTTAAGGAGACTGAATTTTGATTCTGAGTGGAAGAATTTTACCCTTAATATGTTCCCTAGGTTAGGACATTTAAAACATTTTGGAGCCAAATATGCTAATATTATTATTGAAAATGTTGAAAACCCATTCTGGAAGGATGTTGTAAAACATTACAAAAAAACTGTGTACAAAATGTTGTGTATCTTCTGTGCATGAATTCATGTCTGAATGTATTCATTACAACACTAATATTATACGGGGACGAAAGGTAGTTTATGTGCGAGAATGGTGTGACTATGACATTTTCTCTGTAAAAAATATTTTTTTGAGAATGGTCAGTTTATGACATATAACCAATTTCTGCTTAAATACCCAGGCATTAGAACTAATCTTATATTGTATGAAGGTACTGTTTATGCAATCCGAACATATTGTCAAAAGTTAAATGTAGCTCTAACCAACAGATACAAAACTTTAGACTCGATGACATGGTCCTTTATTTATAAGAGTAATAAACATGTGCAGACCATTTTAAATGGAAATGATTCTACTCCAACAGCAGTCAGTAAATGGAACAATTTCTTTGAAAATCTGAGCTGGAAACATTTTTTTCACACTATTATAAAACTACTGAAGATGTACAGCTCAGATGGTTTCAAACCAGACTATTACATAGACTACTCCCAACTCAGAGATATTTGTTCTGGATTAAAATTACTGATTCCCCTATTTGCAACTTTTGTAATATGAATGAGCAATGCATTTCACACATGTTGTATGATTGTGCTATTGTCAACAGATTTTGGACTGGTTTTGAACATTTGCTTAAGAAAAAATGTCCACATTGTGATTACCTTCAAATTGATAAGGAATTGGTTTTGTTTGGAGTAAAACAAAATATTGCAACAGACAAGCCTCTAGATTTTATTCTGCTTCTGGCTAAATTCTATATATATAGAACAAAATTGCAAAATGTACACTTAAATGTCCATTTGTTCATAACATTTCTTAGAAACAGATTGGAATCAGAAAAATATGTATTTTTTTTAACAACACATATAGAGAATTTGAAGAAAGTTGGCTGCCTTATTCCACGCTATTTTCTTGATCTTTGAAATACAGTTTCTCTTTACTAACAAAACTCGATTGAGCTCTATGGCTGCTGTCAAAAGAATTTTATTTTATTACTCTCTTTTAAAAATTCTTTTTTTATTTGTCTGTTAGGGTTATTATCAATCATGCAATCTGTTTTCAATATTTATACTATGTTACAGTACTCAGTCGATTCCTATCAGTATCACACAAGCTGTGTGTGGCATATCCGTGGAAGAAGAAAAGAAGAGAAAAGAGGAAGTTGTAGAAACCTACCTTGAGCATCACGAAGAGGTCTCATCATGCTGTAACTTGTTTCACTCCCACATAACTTACTAGGATAAAAACTATACTATGTCTAGATCAACTTTAACTGATACTAGTGATAAGAATATCATGTATATGTATGCTGTATCGACTATGATAATCAATTAATAACTCTCTCCTGTATCCTATACCTGTGTGTGCGCGTGTGTGTGTGTGTGTGTGTGTGTGTGTGTGTGTGTGTGTGTGTGTGTGTGTGTGTGTGTGTGTGTCCTTTCGCCTCCTTGTTGTAATTGTGTATTTGTATATGCATTTATTTATATGTATTGGTGTGTGTATTTGTATTCATATGTATGTGTGTATATGTATGTATGTGTATATATGTGTGTATATATATGTACGTATATGTGTGTATGTAGGATGTGTGTATATGTGTGTATGTATGTATATATACATGTATATGTGTGTATGTATATGTGTACATATATATATATATATATATATATATTGTGTGTGCGCATACTATTTTCTCTAGATTCATAGTACCTGGTATTACTGTATTGTCATTATAATGCTCTGTGTTCATCTTGCTTATTTGTTTTGTTTGTAACTGAAAATGAAAAAAACAAACCTCCTTGTAACTAATTTTTTTTTTTCACTCACTCGTTCAAACTGAGTAATGCAATAAACTACCAGATTGTAACGATTGTATTTATTATTCATATTTCACATTTATATATTGGTACATGTACTGGACATGCTCATGTCAAATTGCTTGTTAAATCCATGTCAAAGGATGAGTGCGTGAGGAAAGAAAGAGTGAAGGAACTGTGGAGTGGAGGGAGGAGAGAGGAGGAATAAAACATATATTTAAAAAAAATTGGAGTGTGTGCAGAAAAAAAAAAAAATAACAAAATCGATAGGTCCTTCTCCTCTTGATAATTAACCCCCACACCCCTTTCACCAAACTTTCTTCCCCGTACTATCTGAAACATAAACAAATCATGATGACCGTGGCAAAAGCAAGCAACCAAGAATGAGAGAAGGTAGGAAACGAAGGACACCCCCCCCCCCCCCCCCCTCCTCAAACAAAACAAAACAAACCAAAAAAACAAACAAACAGCCTGTAAACAGGTTTTAAGGAACAATTGAAACAGACGTGCAGACAGACAGACACACAGAGACTGATGATCAATGCATCAAGTCAGGAAAGCCACTTCTGATGACGTACATCACAACACACTGCCCCTCTCCAGGTCACTTGCCTGTGTTGACGTTCCTGTCTAGTCAGATTATCTCCCCTGGTTGATGAGGACTTCCTGCAACAGCCCCGGCCAAAATGTGCTGAGCTAGCACAGCAGGACGCTGAGCATGAGAGGAGGAGAAAATGGCGGTTGGAGTCTGCGATCATTATACTCATGCTGAGGAAATAAAATTAATGCAAGTCTAATCATAATGTATCTGGACTTATAGCTGACAGAGCCCTTTCCAGAATATCAGATAAGTCAAAATGCCATGTACGCATGCATGCACACACACACACATACACACACACGCACACACACACACACACACACACGCACACACACACACACACACACACACACACACACACACACACACACACACACACACACACTCTCTCATACATACACGTATGCAACCGCATACCCAAATACAAACAGACAGACAGAGGTAGTGAGAGCTACAAACATACACAGGAAGACAGACAGTGAAAGAGACAGAAACAGGACAGAGAAAGAAAGAGAAGACAGAGAGACAGAGAGAGAGAGACATACCGTGATAGAATAGAAACCCAAGAAAGCAAGGAGAGAGAGAGAGACAGAGAGAGAGAGACATACCGTGATAGAATAGAAACCCAGAAGAAAGCAGAGGAGAGAGAGAGAGAGAGAGGAGAGAGAGAGAGAGAGAGAGAGAGAGAGAGAGAGAGAGAGAGAGAGAGAGAGATGGAAGAAACAGGACAGACCGTTTTGTATGATAATCAGGAGAACACTATCCTCTAGCACCAATTCTCAAACCTCCACAGTTTCAGCCTGTGTCTCAAAGGCATAAACCGTTATGTGCTCCACACCATTCTTGACGCTTTTGATTGCTAGTGGTCGTCCACCAATACAGATGTAGTATCTCTCTTTCTACTTACTCCTATTCTTCTCCTCCCTTCTTTCTCAACCCCGTGCATACGGAATCGTACACGAATTACTAGTAAAGAGCAACGTGTTTGAAAAGCAAAAGAAAACAGAAAAGAAAAAGAAAGCAAGAATAACAAAAAAATGTTTGTCAATACGGGTTTAAAGGAAGAATTCAAAGCGTCACACAGACCCACAGAAAGAAATGATCGATGCAGCAAAGTCTGCAAACCCACCTCTCCTGATAAACAGCACAACGCACTACCACTCTCCGGGTCACTGCCTCTGTTGACGCTCTGGTCAAATCAGGTTGTCTCCCCTAAGTGATGATCGGCTCCCAGCAAGGCCACAC
>JADBJO010001143.1:340213-347713 GCA_016801955.1 Conus betulinus | reverse complement strand
GTGTGTGTGTGTGTGTGTGTGTGTCTGTCTGTCTGTCTGTCTGTCTGTGCGTGTGTGTGATAGAGAGATAGTTCAACAGGCAATGAGAAAGAGAGAGAAACAGACAGACTGATAGAGACAGAGAGAGACCGAGACGTTGAGGAATAGTCTGTGTGTGCATTTTGTGTGTGAGAGAGAGAGAGAGAGAGAGAGAGAGAGAGAGAGAGAGAGACAGACAGACAGACAGACAGACAGAGACTGAGAGACAGACAGATAGAGACAGAGAGCGACAGAGACAGAGATTTAGTGACAGACAGAGACAGACAGAGAGACAGAGAGACAGACAGACAGAGAGAGACAGAGAGTTCAACAGGCAGTCGTGGAGCCAGCGCATCAAGGGAAAGAGACACAAGAGATCAGCGACCTCGCCAGCAGCGAATCCTCAGCTTCCCCTCCTAACGAAAGGCGCCGAACAAAATGGCCCTGGCCAGGGATTACACAGACAAAAGAAACATCGGAAAGAAAGGAGAGGAAGGAAATGTAACAAGACATACATAAACAAACAAACAAAACAAAAATGAAGGTGGCAAAGATAGACAGAAACAAATTAAAGGGAAAAAAAAACAATGAAAGAGAGATGAAAACAAAAGTTGGAAGGGAACGAAACAAAACAATTGAAAAAAAAAAAACGACTGAGAATACATAGAAAGAGAAATAAAAGGAAGACAAAAAGGCAAAGGAACAGACGAGAAAAAAGCAAAGAAAGAGGACAACAAAGTGCAAAGAGCGAAGTACAAAGGAAACCGTAAAGAAAGACAGAAACAATGAAAGAAAGAAAGTAACAAAGGAAAGAACGAAGAAAAAAGCAAAGAAAGACATAAATAATGAAAGAAGGAAGACGCAAAGAAAGGAACAAAAGAAGTACAAAGAAAAAGGCAAAGAAAGATAGGAACAAAGCAAGAAAGAAAGTAACAAAGGAAGAACAAAGAAAAAGGCAAAGAAAGATAGGAACAATGAAAGAAGGAAAGACGCAAAGAAAGGAACAAAAGAAGTACAAAGAAAAAGGCAAAGAAAGATAGGAACAATAAAAGAAGGAAAGACGCAAAGAAAGGAACAAAAGAAGTACAAAGAAAAAGGCAAAGAAAGATATAGGAACAATGAAAGAAGGAAAGACGCAAAGAAAGGAACAAAAAAGTACAAAGAAAAAGGCAAAGAAAGATAGGAACAATGAAAGAAAGAAAGACGCAAAGAAAGGAACAAAGAAGTACAAAGAAAAAGGCAAGAAAAGACATAAACAATGAAAGACGCAAAGAAAGAAACAAAGAAATGGTAGAGAAAGATCGAGATGTAAAGAAGATGAAAAAAAAGGCAAACAAACAAAGAACAGACAAAAGAAAACGAAGAAAAAAAAAAGCAAACAAAAATGACGCAAAGAGACGTCATCGAAAAAGTATATTAATTTCATACAACGTTACATGCAGACACTGACAGAGTCTCATTAAATAAACAAAAATTGGCAGATAAACATCCCATCCTTCAAGGAAGGGATTAGAAAGAGATTAGAGGAAAAGACAACTCTTGCTGAAGCTAAGGTAAGGGAAGGTCATGTTGCTTATAGCCCAGCTGACACGCAAGAAGCTCCGTGTTTTACAACACATTATGAAAAATGATAAAAGCCACGGCACAGATGGTTTCAGTGCATACTTTTTCAAGTATTTTGGGACGTGATAGGTCTCTTTGTTATCAGAGCATCAAATGTAGAGTTATCTTGCGCAGAGAAGGAAGGAATTATTGCATGCATCCCCAAACAAAAATAATAGACAAAGAAAATATCTGAATACTTGGGTGCCTATCTCACTGTAAAATATTTTTATCAAATCGGATCAATTTTTGCACCAAATTGTTTGAGACGTGCACTACCGAAGACTGTCAATACAGATTAAACGGGGTGCATTAGAAACAGATACATTGTGGATGATTGAAAGTTGTTCATAATCACCTACTTGGATAAGTATAGAATACCAGATTTGCTGTTTCAGTGAAGATTTTAAGAACAAACTGACTGAATAAACGAGTAATTTATGTTTCACATATCAAAGCATTTGTTTTTTCCAAGAAGACATAAGTGGATTGATTAGTAAATTGTAAAAGATTTTGAATCCTGTACTGCTGTGAATGGGAATGTATCAAGTTAGAACGGGTTCCAGACGATAAAATCCGACTTCCGCCAATCCTTTTGTATTATGTGTTGAAATGTTACCTACAACCGAGAGATAAAATTCAGATGTTAAAGGAATCGTGATAAATACTGCTGAAAAAAAAAGAAGTCAGTATATTGACAACACAGAATTCTTTCTGGCAGAGGACAGGAAGTCTTTTAATAAGCATAGTATAGGCTTGATTCTGTTTCAGGCTCTCACACAAACTCGGGCAAAACTAGTATGGTTTGACTCGGGAGTCGGAAATTTTCAGCCATTCGCTATATGGCATGTTCGGGTTTGGATTGGAATGTGTCCAACTGTCCAGTGTTCGAAAGTTGTTCCCTGTGATATGAAAAAAATGTGTGAGCATACATTCCTTAGAAAGATTAACAGACACAAAGCATTTCTTCGAAATTTGGAACGAAATAACACCTGACGCATCCTGGTAGAGCAGCAACATTAAATATATTACCTTTTCAAAGTTAATACATTTATTACTCTTGTTACCAAACACGTCAATGAATTTGTCATAAACTTATTTTGAAAAGGAAGCTAAACAAAATTAGCCGTCGACAATACGTCAGAAATTGTGGAATTGGTTTCCCTGAACAAATCTTAAATAAATGTCAGCGAACCGCCCAGAGAAACGTGGACAAACGAGTCACAAGACAACACACAAACGTGTTTCGACCTCTTAGGTCTTCTTCAGGTGAAACAGAGACGAACAAAAATAACGAAAATGCACTTAGCTTTGATCGCTTCAGATTGCTTCTGAGTTCAGCGCAAGGAAGAAAGCGTTATTTTGTTCGTCTCTGTTTCACCTGAAGAAGACCTAAGAGGTCGAAACGCGTTGTGTGTTGTCTTGTGACTCGTTTGTCCACGTTTCTCTGGGCGTTCGCTGACATTTATTTAAGATTTGTTTAGATTTCCACCTGCAGACGTTTCACTTTGCAACTGGTTTCCCTGAATTGGAAATATTGTCTTATCTCTAAACCTGCCCCTAGACTCCTAAAGCTTATAAATCTACACATAAATGGGGAAAACTTTTCCTGTGTAGCTTTACTACTGGGCACTGTTTGATAAAAACGCACCCCAGTTTGTTTCGAAGTTCACCAGATCTCACTAATTTTGAGTGAAAGTCCTTCAAACATATAAGAGTGTTTTAACATAAACGCTTTTCTAAAGGCAAAAAAAGATAAGGAAAAAAATTCCGCCGAACCCTTGGCCCAACCTGTACATTAAAACAAGCGGTTTCAAATCGACAAAAAAAAAAAAATGCATTTGCCTTTCAACAAAAAACGAAAAACAAAAACATATTTCGCCGCACATTCCTTCAATGACAAAGTACAGTCCCTCTCTTACGTGCGCTTTTACAGAAAAATATGATTTAAGATATTTTTTTTCTTACTTTAGTGGTTATCATTCTACATAAATCGACTATGTTAAAAAAAAAATCCTGGCATAAATCTGAAGACTGACAGGTATTTCAACCCACCATTGTGTTTTGATTGGCTAATTTTTTCGTTTATAAAAGGTTATAGTTTGAATTACGATATCTCAATTACAGAAATGAAACCAAAACTCCGCAACAGATGAGACACAAAACTCTCATTATTTTGTGACTGGAGTTTCTTGTTTTCTACATGCATACAGGACAGAGGATGAAACTGTGCAAATGTTTTCAACTGAAAAATAAACAGATTCTCGTGCACAAATATATATATATATATATATATATATATATATATATATATATATATACATAAGCTGAACAATTAAGTAGTGGGGGGGAAACATGTGCAGGCCAACAATTCTTCAGTCGTTATAGTAATGACCTGGCAAAGATTTTAAACTTTTAGGAGAAGAAAAAAAAACAACTAAAGAAGAAGAAAATGGGAATGTATTTTAAATATGAGAAACCTTTCACTGGCCGCCTGAGGAAACCATCGCAATCTCTTTCGAAGGCAGATCTATTTGTATTGCCTGCTCCTAGGCCTTTCGTCCGCTGGATCGGACTCATCAGGGAGACACGGCTGGTTGTGTCTGTGCTCTTGGTGTCAAATAGAGACCCCCACAGTCCATAATTCTGTGGTGTTCTCACCACCAGGGGTTCAAAAAAGAATCCAGCAGCACCCCCAAAGCAGCAGCCAAAAAAGCAGTAAATATAACAAAACGAAAGTATGGAGAGGAAAAAAGTTGCTGAAAAACTAAAAGCATTATTCAAAACGGTATAAAATAAAATAGGGGACAATCTTTGAGCCTATGCTTGAGGATCCATTTAAGGATGCAAGGAAGATGCAAGGGATATATATATATATATATATATATATAATATATATATATTTATCCATACCTATCTATATTTTTCAAGAGGCTATAAATAAGTGAATGTTGTTGCTGTCGTACCCTGGCTAAAAGACTGCAGGGATCATCCGAACAGCCGAAGTACTTGAACACTATGGTACAAATGCACCAGCTGGGGATGAGAACCTTGCGTGTGTGACCGTTTTTTGATTACCCTGCCACATGGGCAGCCACACTCCGACTTCGGGGGATTTGGGAGACTGAAAATGGTTATGCTAGGAGTTTGTCACAACTGAAGACAATCCCTGCATAACTATGCGAAAGCATAACATTTTCATGTAGCCTTGGTATTCTAGCCTATGTCAGTTGGTCTGACACATCCTTAAGTCAAGGCGGTATAAAGTGAATAACAATCATTGTCCTTTCTGTTGCGAGCATAAACACAGTACTGTGTTCTGGAAATGTTATTACGAGCAAATGATTGGAATACTGTCACTGGTTTCATGAAAACAAAAAAATGTTTGAATGCAAGAAAAAGTGCGGTGAAGACACTCATTTTTTACCATTTGGCGATGAGATC
Organism: Conus betulinus; assembly: GCA_016801955.1. Lineage (NCBI taxonomy): Eukaryota > Metazoa > Mollusca > Gastropoda > Neogastropoda > Conidae > Conus > Conus betulinus. The sequence goes on along the minus strand of JADBJO010001143.1, from coordinate 342,649 downwards.
CTGATTGTGGTGAGACCATCTTTCACTTCATGACACTCTTTGCAAAGTATCACAAATACAAAGGCTCAGTCCGAAAACTTTCCGACACCCAAGTGTGCTAGGGAATAAAGTGAAATATTCGTACAGAACTGAAAAAACATATTGCAGATTTACGTCTATTTTCATGCGGATTTGTTTGCCGAATGGTGAGTTTACAATCATTTGCTGCAATTAATCACTTCAGCGTGGTCCTATTTCCGCCTTCACCATGCTCTTCTTTGCAAACATAAGCCCACTCAATGTCAGAAGGGAGGACGGTGTGTGTTATCAGCTAGTTTTGTCAAATGAAGACGTGTAAAGTGTGTCTGTTGATTGATGATTTAAAAAAATCCAACCAGTATGCCTCTCTCTCTCTCTCTCTCTCTCTCTCTCTCTCTCTCTCTCTCTCTCTCTCTCTCTGCGCGCTCGCGTGTCTGTGTATATATATATATATTGTGTGTGTGTGTGTGTGTGTGTGTGTGTGTGTGTGTGTGTGTGTTTGCAGAACCTTTTCTTTGTATGTGCGGGTGTGTGTGTGTGTGTGCGCGCGTGCGCGCGCGCGTAATTGTCTGCGTATGTGTGCATGCGCGCACACACATACACACGCGCGCGCGAGTTCGTGCGCGCGCTTGTTGTAAACGTGAGAGGGGCCTCTAGTAATACGTATGAATGTATAATTGAAACGTAAGAAAGTAAGAAAGAAAGAGAACAGGTTTCTAATAAAGATTTTTTTAAAGAGAGGCAGGAAAAGAGCAGAGAGAAAGAAGAAAGGAAAGAAGGAAAGAAACAGACCCACAAGGGAAAATGGGCCCTAGTTAGGAACAGTTAAATATGGGCAAAGCGTGGGCATCGGCAACACCACAGGCCAGCTTTTGCCACGTCTGGGTGGCCGTGGATTATGACAGGGGAAAAGGTTCAGCCTGAACAGAGAGTCTGCAGCCACCCTCTGCAAACTTTGGCCCCCCTACTCTAAGTTCCCGTGGTCTCAATAGTTTTCAGTAAACCAAACACACACAAAAACACCACAAAACACGTATACACACACACACACAACACACACCACACACACAACACACACACACACACCACAAACCAACACGTATACACACCAGCACAAACACACAAACACACACAACACACACACACACGCATACACACACGCGCCGCCGCGCGCACGCCACACAAAATACACACGCACCACCACCCGCGCGCAGCGCGCACGCACACGCACACGCACACAAGTACGCACAACACGCACACCAAAGTACGCACTGCACACATTGCACAACACACACCCACACACACACCCACACACACAACACACACAACACACAGCCGCACGCACGCACCGCATGCACGCGTACACACACACAACACACACACACACACACACACACACAACACACACACACACGTTACGCACATACACACACGCAACGTAGTGCACCACACAACACACGACACAATAAAGAAACACGCACGCAATGCGCACGCATGCACACTCATGCAACGCACACCAAAGATACACCCACAAGCATTGTCTTTGTACACACACACCCCATCGGCACAACGCAATGTTGCGACACGCGCGCGGCCCGCCAGCGACCCAGCATAGAAACACACAAACAAACACGACACACCACAAACATGCACGGCATGAAACGATCTCGGAAGAAGCAGAAAGACAGGCGATGTCATGTATTACAAATGCTCTCTCTCGTCTCTCTTTCTTTTCTCAGCTCTGCTATTCTAACTCTCTCTCCTCTCTATCTCTCTCTCTCGCTCCTCCTCTCTCCGTCAGAATTTTGATGATGCGCCACGACAAAGTTACAAAACCACTGAATGTTGAAGGAGCGATAGTGTCGGAGTTGATGTTGTTCCAGATAACAGATTTCAAGATTCAGTTGAAGTGTAAGTGGATAGGATGATAAGGTACAAAGAAGTCCCAAAAGAAAGAAGAAGGAGGAATTGAAGAGGGGGGGGCAGATGCACGGGGAGACTCTAGAAGATTATGAGGAAGCCTAGCTCCCTGGGGGTTAATCCTTAGGCAGAGCACGATCTCCTCTCGCCGCAGAGAATCACTTCTCTATAATAGGAGAGAGCGATCGCTCGTGATAGTAGAGGATAGAGCGAAATGCTAACAGACTCTTCTCTCGCGTCTAGATCCATATAATACGATATATCTCTCTATACTCTCTCGCATCATCTCTATCTTTTCGCATCAAGGTGATCTACGGTATCTTCGAGACTTCCCTCGCGTTCTGGATATAGGTCTATGTTCTACCCGCTATCGAGAGAGAGCTATCTATCTATCTCTATATCGCTCATAGGGGTGTGTGATCGACGGTTGTAGTCTCTCTCATCTCTCCTTCTCTCTCGAGTATCTCTCTCTCTCTCTGCTCCTCTCTCTACTGTGCA
>JADBJO010001143.1:325213-335213 GCA_016801955.1 Conus betulinus | reverse complement strand
GTGTCAGTCTCTTGTGATGGACTGTCACTTCGGAACCCACACAGCCGCCAGTCGATGGCTTGAGAACCAGACAGAAAGTGTTGGCACGTTGGTGTTCAAACTCTGCAACATTCCGAGTACGTTCGTGAACTGTGTTAGCTCTGGTACCTTGGTTACCTTTTTCTTCACCCCACGCTTTCATGATCATTGAAACAATGGCTGATAATCTACTATATTTATTACCTAAATGGCTGGTATCCGACTCACTGACGACTGAGGAAAAAAAACGCGAACGAACTAGCAAACTTCCCCGAAGATGGGGTATGGTTGCCTTAATGGCAGAATAAAAAAAGGCCATGCACACAAAACTCCACTCCCTCTGTAGGGTAGATGGGATAAATACTTGCTTGTCCATATAGGAAGTGTCCGCATGAGTATCAGCCTGCGTACGCAGAAGAAGAAAAAAGAAGAAGAAAAACTAGCAAACGACCGAGAAAGATGGTAGCAACTCGCTAACAGACTGACAAACAACTCGTGATTTTAAACAAGTGTCACTTCAAGCGCAAAGAAGCCCCTTGTGCAATGTGGACAATAGACTGACATTTACAAGTGTGTGTGGATCGGAAGAAAGGAGAGGGGAGGCGATGAAATGGTGAAGTTAGGAGGCCAATTGAGATGGGGGGGGGGGGGGGGGGGTGGGGGAGGGGGGGGGGGGGGGGGGGGGGGGGGGGGGGGGGCAGGCAGGCGGACGCTGACAATTTCAGTTTCAGTTTCATCAAGGGGAAGTCACTGCGTGCGGACTAGTCTATATACGCTACACCACGTCCTTCAGGCTTCGGGACCAAGCCGTGCATGATTTAAAGCTGGTGGATAAAATGAATTAATGACAAAGATGAGAGTATTTAAGAAGAGGGTCTCGTGGCAACGATTCAGCGCATGTCTGACCTACGCATTAGCCCAGCGCGCTGCTCGGACTGTGGGTCCCGACAGGTAAAGCACTGAATTACACGTCGAAGTCTTCAGGACATGAAAACCTATCATGCATGTTTTGATTGTTGAGTGTCTTTACAAAAAAATGTTGCTTAAAATTCACGTGCACTTCCCTGTGGTAGGAAGTGGCAGAAAGTCGGAAATCTGATTAAAGGACTGCCGTTCTAGGAAAGAGAAACTTGGCTCTCTGGACTCAAACCTGCATTCGTACAATGAAAACGGTACAAGTTCCTTTCATATCATGTGACAGAACTGCTAACTTCATGCTCCCATGTCAACTGAGAGACATATTATCACACCCAATTAGCGACATTAACATCGACGATTGGTCACACCCACCAATCATTTAAGCCACTGACGGTCTAGAATCTTTCTTGAGAAAATGTATAACAAAAAACTCGACCAAGAAAATCACATTTCCATATTCTCAGCCTTCCAGATCCCCTCGTTTAGAGCCTGCTGCCAATAGAATCGCCTGAGTTTCCGACAGGCTTCCCCCCCCCCCCCCCCCCCCACCCCATCCCCCGACATCCCTCCCTGCCCTCACCCCCTAGTTCCCGTTCCCACCCCCAGTGTTCAGTTTCAACAGAGATTACTGACATCTCTAAGGGAGTCTTACATGCATCGTGTGTATGTAGATAGATAGATGGACAGATGGGAGAGAGAGAGAGAGAGAGAGAGAGAGAGAGAGAGAGAGAGAGAAAGATAGCTATATAAATAGACAGACAGATGGGTAGAAAACTAACAGAGATAGATAAATAGATAGATAGAAAGATAAGATGATAGCATATAAACGTACTCCCAATTTATCTTGAATACGCGTTAAATACATAGAGAGAGATGAATAGATAGAAAACAGCTATATAGACGGAGAGACACAAAACAGATTGAAAAATAATGCAAAGACATATAAACGTACTCCCAATTTACAGAATAGGCGTTAACATACATAGAGAGAGATGAATGGATAGATAGGCAGACGGATAGACGGATAGACAGACAGACAGACAGACAGACAGACAGAATAGATAGACAGACAGACAGGATATAGAGAGATAGAGAAAGATAGACAGATAGGTAGATAGACAGACAGATAGATAGACAGATAGTAGGAAGAGAGCTTGGAGAGCTTGACAGCAGAAGGTCTTCAGAGAAGAACCTCCCCCTCCCCCCTCAGACAAGTGTTCCGGCCCTGGTCTCCTTACACTCAAAGGGGACCAGGCCGCATCCAGGTCATGACTCCCAGATGTCCTCTTACTCCCCTCTTTTCTCCTGGCGCTGCCGGGATTGGAACTCACAACTGTTGGATGGGTGGGCGGCTCACAGCGTGTCTTTTTAGACGGATGTCTTATCCACACTCGTTCTAATTTAGGGAAATGTCTTGCGAAGTCCACTTTTGTTTCTCCTCGACCAGGTCCAGCTGGAACTCTTTTCAGCTGCCTCTGTCATTGCCTGCAGAGTCCTGGTCCTCTTCTTACACACCTGTCATTAAAAGCGAGACCAGATTCGAACTTGTATAACCTACGCCCAAATGACATGTTCGGCAATGACGATCTGTAAAAACTGTGTCGCAAGATATGTTCATGACTGCATGGATATGAAGAGACAATGTGATGAATCTCTATATACAGGCACAAATAAATTGTGGTCGAAACTTCAACTGTGATTTGTTATAATGCTGATTATTATCATCATCTTGTGTATATAGACTCTGAAGGGTTCTGGAGACAATTAAAATCTGAGTCTACACACACACACACACACACACCACACACACACACACACACACACGCACGCACGCACGCACGCACGCACGCACGCACGCACGCACGCACACACACACACACACACACACACACACACACACACACACAAGCATTCCAAGCTTTCACCAAATTTTGCTTTATAAAGTTTTCTTTAAGCCAGCACAAGCAGTCTCTGACACAGCATGTATAACTACTATTCAATGAAAAATCAACGGGCAGCAATATTAGGGAACACGTTTGCAATAGTCGCAATGTTAAAAAGAACAATATTTGTAAAAGTGTAACATTATAAATTATATGACGTCACTGTTTTTGTATACGTTTACTTAAACCTCACGGACATATACATTATGGTTGGCAAACATTAAGCCTATGCCATTATTAACCGCCAATCAAAAAACATACATTGTGTTTGTCGGCAAGCAGTTGATGATGTCGGTAGGTGATATGGCGCCGGTTGTCTCTGTTATGTAAAAGTCGCAAGCTTGCGGTTTCGGCATTAACGTGTAGCCATTTTTCAGTATTTGTCGTTTCTCCTCTTGAATATTTCGCAGATTTGAGGGAAGAAGATAATTTCTCTTTGACGATCTAAAAAGAAATATACATATTGCATTGATTTGAATCGGGGCCCAAGTGTATTACAGTGTATTACTATAGCTTCGTTACAATATGGAAAACGAGTCCACTATGACAATAACGCATGTCTCGAGACAGATGTTTAAAAACGGCGCTTTGTATCTCTATTCCAGCACTGTTGTCAGCAATCGAATAAATTGTCCATCACCTTTGACTAGCCTAACTTTTTTTTATCGTTTAGTTGAATAGGTATAGAATAAAGGATCTCTGTGTAAGTCATAAATGCATCAAAATACAGCCCTATAAAGATCAAAGTGATTGACAATTCAATTTGATATATCAACATACCGCAGGAACCACGCAAAGGTTCTGTCAAATTAAATCAATAGTTGCCCTCTTCCCACCCTTCCCCCTCTCCCTCCCTGTCCACATGCCCACCCTTCCTCCATCCAAGACGATCTGATTTTAAAAAAAAAAAAAAAAAAAAAAAAAAAAAAAAAAAAGAAAAAAAAAATGAGAAGAAAAAAGGAAAGAACAAGGAGAGAAAATACCTGACATCAAGTCTGTAAGTCTGACACGAACTTCAAATTTCACTCAATGGCGTCCAGATCGCTCCAATGATTTTACCGGCAATGATGTACAATCCATGAAAGACAGACGACGTGAGAGGTGAGATGTGTGTCCAACATTTCCTCATGAATTAAACTCTTAAAATGGGCAGCGATTGGGAGCAGCATTCGGGAAGACAAACCTTCAGACATGAACATGGAACCTGAAACCTCCACTCTAAATCTGGCGTGCCATGGTACGAAAATATCTCTGTTTCAATGACAAAGATGAGAAATAATGTGGATGAGTGATAAGTCGACCCAAAATCTCCACGCATGGATGGCTTTTAATCAACGACGAACATTCGCGCAACCGCCGTATTCGTTATGTAAAAAAATAATAATAAGTCCGCTGCCTTGAGAATTCAAAACGAACTTGAACCAACGGAGATTCTTCTTAATCTGGGAAAAAAAAGTGTGAAACAAAATCTTAAGTGATGCAGGAAAAAGTAAACAGGAAGTGATGAATCCGAAAGGTAAGTTACTTATACACCAAAGTGAAACATCTTACTCACACCTTCAAGCAAACGCAAGGAACATTTTGGATTATGGGCATATGAGTTTTTCACCCTGTCAGCAAAAGTTACCTTCGTCATTCACTGATCACAGAATGAAAATGTCAAAAATACATGTAACAAAAGAACTGTATGGAAAAAAAAAAATGCGTGACATGATCCAAATACACCCGGTCTCTGTGTATTTTTTTAACGTAACAACGCATTAAATTAAGGCACAACGCAACCGATTTCTGTGTCTCTCTCACATCTAACTGTTCACAATTGTCCGTATAGTACATGCTACGTCAATGCCTATGGTATCAATGTTGCAGTGAATGAATCTTGGTGCGAGTCCTATTTTTAGCTCAACTTTTGTTGCCTCCCTTTTTTGTACTTGCCCTGACGGGCACGTAACAGTGCATCATATACGCTTGTATATAGGAATGAATGTATCTCCCTCGTGTATGCATACTTACATTTTTATCATTACTTCATTCAGGGAAATTATGTACCATCCATGCCTTTTTTTCTGTCAACAACAGACGCAGGTGACAAACACAAATTCCATGGCTTAAATAGTAAAATGTTTTTTTTTACCGATACTAGGCGTAGTAAAAGAAAGATCGAGCGGAGAACAAACTTTCAGTTCCTTCAGACACTGAAAAAGGTCCTTTTGCACATCAAATACAGTTGGGGCAGGAAGATATTGTTATTATTTTTTTCAGACGACTAGCCGATCAAGCTTGCATTGTCTCTTTGCAGTCAGACTTGTGTAAGGGGATTTTCGAGGCCATCGTTTTCTATTAAAGCATCTGTTAGAAGTTCGTATGCTTTCGCACTGGAGGGGCGGATCTGTTCGTCCAGCTGGGGTTGGGGAGTCCAGTTTATTGTCTACAGTGACCATCAAATCTTTGAACGGGGGATGGGTAGGGTTGGAGAGAGGAGGGAAGAGAAAAAGAGGGGAGGTGAGGAGGGTGGTGACACTTCTCACCCTACAGCGATTAAAGCACACTCACTGAAAACGATGTTAGCGAGGAAAAGGGAGGGAGGGCGGAGAATCACGGTGTTCATTGTTGGTGATTGTTCGCTGAAGGATTTTCACTCACCCAAATGGTGCTGACTCACCCATCAGGAAGACAGATGGATGACGGGGTGGGAGGTGGAGTTGAGGACGGGAGAGTGGGAGGGAAGATGGGGGGGATAATTCACTCGTCGTCCAACAGATTTGCTTGTGGGATGTTCCTATGAAAATACTTTTCCTCTTTCAGACATTTCGAGGTTTATTCATAGGTTTCAGAACATCCCCACCCCCACCCCCGACCCCGGCCCTGCCTGTCTCTGTCTGACCCACACCTGAAGTGAACAGAAGACGCATCAGGTGTGCGTTCAACTTCTGCGTAACGTTCAGTAACGTCAGGCACCCACAACGGCAATCTGAAATGGCGAAGCGGAACGAATTTGTTGCCAACGTTTCCACACTCAAACATAGTGACATACCGTGTTGAAACAAAAACCCACTGGCTTCATCAATTTTTTTTTTCAGCCCCGGATTTGATATTCGAGGGGGAGGGGGGGGGTTACTCTGACCACTGATTAAAAGGTTTAGAATCTATGGTTCAAATCTGTCATAAAGGCAAAACTTACTTTAGACTGACGTTGATTCGAAACAAAGCCAGCACAGATTTAAAAGGTATTTTGTTTGTTTGTTTTGTTTGTTTCTGTTTCTTTAACCAGAGATCTGATTCAGTCGCCTAAAAACAGGTAAACAGGCGTGAGTTGTTGCTACGTCATTCTTCATGTACATGGTCAGTTGAAGTGAATGTGTTTGAAGTGTGTGTATGTGGAGGCGGCACAGGTGTGTGTGTGTGTGTGGGTGGGGGGGGGGGGGGGGGGGGGTGTGGGTGGGGGGGGGTGGGGTGGATGTGATTATATAAGACCTGGATCATGAACTGAACGTGTGGGTGATCGTGATCTTTAAATAGTTCTTCACCGTCATCATTACTTACATTTTCAAGGCCTGTCCTACAATTGGACTCGCAAAAAATACACCCTATTCCAAAACCGTGGCTTCCACCCTCAGATCTTCACACAGTCATTGTCATCCTTTAGATACGCCAATAATTCTAAACATTGCTACCAGCTCCTTGCCTGTTATAATGATCAATGTTTTTTGTCAACAAAGAAGAAACGCACACCGTTCAAAAAACATCAAGTCCACAATACACAAAAGCAGTCTGATGATTCACGAGAAGGAATCTAAAGCTGATAAACACGAAGCAGCAGCAAACCAGCGGCTGAGTTTAGTAGTAAGTCAACTGAGGAAGGAATTGGTTTCTGCCACACAACTACATCAGTGACCCTCTGCCACACACTGAGTCGATAATCATCTGTGATCAGCTTGTACGCGAGCACAAAGTAAAATCGGGTAGCGTGCATTATCAGATTTGAGGGGACGGGGGGTGGTGGTTTGTTGTTGTTGTTGTTGTTGTTGTTGTTGTGTTGTTGTTTATACGGGAAGTCACCGTTCACGATGAAGCTACTGTCGTCATCAGCAGCAGCAACAGCAGTATCATCATCATCTCCAGTCGTCCTTTCCGGAGCGTGGGCCGTTACCCAGCAGTCTATCAGAGTTATCTGACCTGGGAAAGAACAGTCTACCAGAGTTATCTATCCTGGGAAATAGCAATCTACCAGAGTTATCTGATCTGGGAAACAACAGTCTGCCAGAGTTTATCTGCCCTGGGAAACAGCAGTCCACCACAGTTATCTGCCCTGGGAAACAGCAGTCTACCACAGTTATCTATCCTGGGAAACAGCAGTCTACCAGAGTTATCTGCCCTGGGAAACAACGGTCTACCGGAATTATCCTACCTGGAAACAAAAGTTAACCAGAGTTATCTATCGTGGAAAACAGCAGTCTACCAGAGTTACCTATCCTGGGAAATAACAGTCTGCCAGAGTTATCTATCCTGGAAAACAACAGTCTACCAGAATTATCTTTCCTTGAAAGAACGGTCTACCAGAGTTATCTCTCCTGGAAAAAGCAGCAGTCTAGCAGAGTTATCTATCTAGGAAACAGCAGTCTACCAGATTTATCTATCCTGGGTAACAAAAGTCAACCCGAGTTATCTGTCTTGGGACTTCCTCTCGACCTACCCCCCAGCTATGCCCCATCTCTGCGACGTCTGGTTCAAGGTCCTCACGCCAGCTGTGTCCTGGTCGGCCTCTCTTCCACTTTCCTCGGGGGTTCAGCTTCAAACCTTGCCTGGTGATGGTTGACACGGGTTTCCTGAGAATGCCTTAAATCCACCTCCATCGTCTTCTGCTGGTCTCGTCCTCGGTCAGAACCTGGAGGGTTGTCTGCTGGGAGTCGGTGTTGTTGGTGTTGCTGTGTGACCAGCGGATCTGGAGGAGTTTTCTGCGGCAGTCGTTGATGATTGTCTGTAATTTATTGATATGAAAACTGCTGTTGAAAGATACACGTTTCACACGCATTTGACTGAGAAATGTCTTTTCCAATCATTCTTCATAAAAACGTTCGTTGAGGGCATCCCAAAGCCAAAGACACAATAGTGCTGATAACGATTATGCCCCCTACCTCAGTCGACAATGCTGCTGGAACTGCTGATCTTGTTTGAGACCGATTTTCAGCGGTGACAAAGGGATTTTGAATGCTTTCAGGGAATTCTAGTGGTGATTTTTTTAATGATGATATGATACTCATTCTGTGGTGAGGGAGGAATCACAATTATCCATCTAATTGATTAATGATGGAAAGCCGTCACTAGAATTAGTCTGTCATGTACATGGCCAAGGCCCATTAAGTGATCTGCTAGTGGGGCAGCGGTGTAGAGGACTGCTTTACAGGTTAGGGTCCAATATTAGGCCGAAGATTATCTTTTTATGCCGGACCGGACTGGAACTGAACGGGTCGACTGATCACATGATTGACAGACAAATGCAGCACCAGGCGTACTACCAATCGGGAGAAAGCTTACGTTCAGTGACCAATCAATGATTCAAATTTTTTGTTGGAAATGAATTTCGGTCTGACTCCTCCCAACAGTGTCTGTTTCAGTTCTACTTTGAGTGGGAAATGTTTAGCTAGAGATTCACCTTGTAGCCAACTCACAGTCATTTATGAATTATTTTTTAAACATAAGATTTGCATTGAATCTGCCTTTCAGGACATGGAGCAGAACCAAGTCCAGCATCCACAGCCTTCAAACATTCATCAGCACGTGCATCAGGTCCAATTTAACATCAGATGGCCGGGATTGATTTTGAATAAAACGGTATAGAAGAGAAGCAAACAAAATCCGATCGACTAAAGGAAAGGAAATGTGGCTGCTTCGTCACGCTTTACGAAAGCCTCCAGCCGACATCACAAGGACACTCGACTGGAATCCACAGTGGAAAAAGACAGTGGGACAACCCCAACAGACGTATTGCTCGTGCACGGATTGTGACGTGAAGACAGCCGGAATCACGTGGGTTCAGCTGAGGAGGTTAGCCGAGAATCCAGTCCCTTTCAAGAGGTACCGCCGCCCTACGTCAAAGAAGTCGAATAAATAGAGTCTGACTTCCAAAACGACATTTCGGTGACGCCATTTTCCCAGTCTTCAAGCCAAATGGTGTTTCATACCGACAAAGACAGTGAGGGTGGCAAGAAATGGACCTGTATAACACTACTCTGACACCGTAAGAACGAAGACACGTTAACATACGCTGCAAAAAATGCAGTTTTATGTTCGGTGCCTGCGAGATTTGAACTCGCAACATACGACAGCGAACTCTATCCTGTACCATTGAGGTACCAAAAAAAAGCAAAAACAAAAAAATAATCTTGGGGGGTTGCTTTGGACTAAGACTTACACACAGTCTTCTGTAGAACCTGCCCGATAAGAGATCGCTTATTGGGATCCTCATTCAGAACATAACAGACCGATTCCAAAGTAACGGCTCACCACACTATCTCCAACCCTAAGCTCAGCGCCAACACACCAACACACAGCACAGATACATCGACACGACTATCTCGATAGTCTGCTAGGAGGATATGCTGTGAAACCCCACGCCCCGAAACCACCAGGAGCTGGCCTGGACGGTCTCAGACGTTGGCGGGCTCTGTGGGCTTCTCTTCTGGCATGAGCGGCGTCTCCGGCTCCGTCATCTCCACCCCCGTAGGCACAGCGTTGGCGTTGCAGTTGAGGTACCTGGGGGACAGCAGGACGGCACGGGGTTAGAGCACGACACAGGAACATGGGTTTTGCTGTGAAGTGAGTGCGTGTGGAAGCGTTGTGATTTACCAATAAAGGTGTGTGACCGTAGAGCACAACACAGGGGCCTGGACTTGTTGTGAAGTGAGAGTGTGTGGATAGGGTTGTGATTTACCAATAAAGGTGTGTGACCGTAGAGCACAACACAGGGGCCTGGACTTTCTGTGAAGTGAGAGTGTGTGTGGATAGGGTTGTAAATTACCACTAGAGGTGTATGACCGTTGTCTGTGTTCGTCAGCCTGGTCCATACTGTTGTTGATGATGATGTTATTCTGGCTGCCGTAAGTACATCCGCTACTTAGTTA
>JADBJO010001143.1:312713-320213 GCA_016801955.1 Conus betulinus | reverse complement strand
CCCCTCCCCCCCATCCGCTTCTCTTCAGAGTCTGTGGCAATATCAGGTTGATCATCAGACTGACGTTGGTAACAGGCAGCTAAAGAGAGATGCATAGATACGTATATGTATACCTGCATGCATGCATACATACATACATACATAGGCCGATAGATATGATAATATAGGCAGACAGGCAGACAGATGGTGGATAGACGTATGGGTGAACAGACAGATAGATAGATGGACAGGTGGATGGATGGAGAGAGAGAGAGAGAGAGAGAGAGAGAGAGAGAGACAGACAGACAGACAGACAGACAGACAGACAGATGAACATTTAACAAGTCTGGACAGCCACCACAAGTGTCCAAGCATGTAGTCACCATATAACAAATGGCGCACGTGCTGACATGTAATTAAAAAAATAAATGAAAGGAAAAAAAGATGATGTGGATACCGCACTCGCAAAACAGGAAAGGGAGAGAATCTGTGGTCTGTGATCTTACGCGGTAAGATTTTGTCTCTCTCCCCCTTTCCACTGGACTTTAGATGCTGATCTTGGTGCGTGTTTATAAATCTGATTTTAAGGTTGTGAAATATATTTCTAGCTCACCAAATATTTATATTTACCCTGTTATCAAATTTAGATGCTCTAATCATAAATTACCAATTGAAGTAGATCGTCGAGTTGCTGTTCCGAAAGAAGAAAGGTTATGTGATAAATGTGATATGTCTGCAATAGGTGTTGAATTTCATTTTGTCATGGAATGTTCATCATATGTTACTTTGCGCAACACGTATTGGCAAAAAAAAAATTCTCTCCCCCAATCTGTCCATATTTTTGGTCAAATGATGTCTTCTACTAATCGAAAACAAATGCTTCTATTGTCAAGGTATATTAGATTATCTCAATGTTGTAAATTGTAGGTCTATGTCAGCATTCACCAGCAATTTATGTTTCATTTTTGTTGTTTTACTTTTTCTGTTTCCTTTAAAACTAACCCTTCCTCCATACCCCAAAAGGGCCAAAAAGAATAAATATTGTTCTTGTTCTTGTTCTTTCGGATCGGACGATAAAAACAAGATCCCTGTATGTTGCAGCATGTTCTTAGCGAACTGTTAAGGAACCCACGACAGCTAGAAAGTGGTCTCTGGCGAACGTGTGTGTGTGTGTGTGTGTGTGTGTGTGTGTGTGTGTGTGTGTGTGTGTATGCGCGTGCGTGCGTGCGTCCGTGCGTGCGTGCGTGCGTGCGTGTGTGTGTGTGTGTGTGTGCAGATGCGTGCGTGTGTGACCTGTGGGTTTACGTGAGCATGCTCCTGCACGCACGCACCTGCACATGTATGTGTACCTTTGTGTATCCCTGGTTCTTTTACGTGTTCTAACAATAGGATCCTGCACAAACGACCTCAGTTCATTGCCTCTTCCACAGACACGGCACTTAAACCACCATCTAACGAAAATTGGGGGGCGGGGGGGGGGGGGGGGGGGGGATGGCGGCAAAGGGCGGGGGGAGGGGCGAAGAGGACAGGATGGGGGGAGGGGGGGTTTCCTGGCTCGTCCCAAGACTCGACCAACGGGACCAAATATCTTCTCTTGCCGGCAGTGCAGTGTCTCTTATGGCGGGTTGCCTCGTGACGACTTGAAATTCACAGCTCCCTGTAGATTTCCTGGTGCTGAGACTGCGGCGGGACAACGGATGAGCTGTGTGTGTGTGTGTGTGTGTGTGTGTGTGTGTGTGTGTGTGTGTGTGTGTGTGTGTGTGTGTGTGTGTGTGTGTGTGTGGTCTGTCTGTCTGTCTGTCTGTCTGTCTGTGTCTGTGTGTCTGTGTGAGGGGGGGGGGGGTGATGACTCCACTGAAGTGGCATGGAGGATATAGGCACCACAAAAGAAAAAAAATCCTCTCTTGCATCACACACTAGACCGCTATTCCTCGATGTTTGTAGATCGAGAAGTGTGAGCAAAGACAGCACGCCCTACGGAGGGAGCACCGTCTTTGGAGTCAGGTTTGGAAAGGTGTGTGTCTCTACTCGGTGACAGAAAACCGATTTAGCCATCAGACATCGCGAGTTTGAATTCTTGCTAACACCCAACATCAAAGTTGACCTTTACACTGTCCCATATCATTGTGTATCGTTCTGGTGGTGTTGATATAGTGCTGAACGGGTCCTCTCTTCTTCCCCTTCCCCTCCCCTCTTCCCTTTATTTTCTTCAGATGTGTATCCTCGTCCTCTGTAACAACACGTGCGCGCGCTCGCAAAGATTTTTCACCTTGTCTAAATAAATGATAGAAAATAAAGGGAGAAAAAAGAGAATCAAGTGATCATTGAGTAAGTTATAGAAGTAAATAAGTGAGTGAGTGAGTGAGTGAGTAATCATTAAATGTTTTGGCTGGTTGATTAACTCGTTCGTTCGTTCGTTCGTTCGTTCGTTCGTCAATTCGTCGTTTCGTTGGTTGGTTCGTTGGTTCGTTCGTTGGTTGGTTCATTGGTTCGTTCGTTGGTTGGTTCGTTGGCTGGTTCGTTGGGTGGTTCGTTGGTTGGTTTCGTTGGTTCCTTTTTTTGTTTCTTTGTTAATTAGTTGTTTTTTTTAATAAATCAATGAATGAAGAATGAATGAAACGAGAGAAAGGAGAAAAGAAAGACACAAAGAAAAAAATAATTTAAAAAGACTGAAAAAAAAGACAAGACAAAACAAAACAAAACGAAACCAAACAAGACAAAACCCCAAGCACCCCCGACTCACCCAGCGGTTTGTGATTGTCGTAGGTCTTGAAGTGGCACAGGGCCACGGTGGGGAATGCGGAGGTCGTGGCGGAGGACATGTCTTCGTCGGCGTAGGCCTGCAGGGTGTTCACCCCGAAGTGCCAGAAGTTTAGCTGCAGGAAGATGGAGAGCAGCACGAACTGGAAGAGGTTGTTAAGCAGGAAGATGAGCTTGGTGATCAGGTACAGCGTGGACAGGTAGTTGCTGGTGTTGTCCCCGATGCATAAGGTGCAGCAAGACAGGGTTTTCTTCACCTGTAAGAGACAGAGAGAAAGTGAGAGAGAGAGAGAGGGGGGGGGTAAGAGAGAAAGAGTAAGAGATAGAGACAGTAAGAGAGAGAGAGTAACGGAGAGAATGAGAGAGAGACAGAGAGAGAGACAGAGACAGAGAGAGACAGATACAGAGAAACAGAAACACAGAGAGAGAGAGACAGAGACAGAAAGACAGAGACAGAAAGACAGAGAGAGAGAGAGAGAGAGAGAGAGAGAGAGAGAGAGATGAGAGTGTATCCCGAGAAATGGTAAAATGGTTAAAATTACAACGTGGGGATGACCGCAGCTCTTTCAAGTATAAACAGAATCCCCACCACCACTACCACCCACCACCCACCACCCACCCGCTGGAAATCCTGTGCCCGTAATTTCTTCTCTGCTGTCACTGTTTTTTACCTATTCTACTTTTTCTTTCTTGATTGTGGCCCATCTTTGTTGCTGTTGTTGTTGTTGCCGTTTGCCGTGAAGTGGATGATGAAACTCGGCTGTTTTGTTCCAGTTTCGTACACTCAGCTCTGGGTAGGCGATTGCCCTGGCCGAAATTGACCACAGGTATATTTCTGAAATAAGATTCGAACCCACGATTTCTCAGCTTTAGTTCCGTCCCATGACGGCACCCATTACATTGCGGAAGCTGTTGTCGCATGTATCTAAAGCTACAGAGGCTGGACCAGCTTTTTTTTTTTTTTTTTTTTTTTTTTTTTTTTTTTTTTGCTTAAATTACCACCAACGAAAATATTTCACGGCGTCTGTTGCTTAAGTATGACCGTCTCACTGTCAACAGCATACCGTAAAAATAGTAGAACGATTTTAATTGCACCCGATCAATGGATTGGAAAACGCCCAAGTATGTGCCATATAAATGTGAATAAAATGACCAGTCCAGAACAGTTTTACTTACGATTATCATAGAGTCGACGCTGAAAAGTGTGTGGACTATTTGAAAACGAAATTGGGTGGAAAGGTGGACATCGTTAGCAGCATCAAAATTTGGTGCAACATGCGTGTTTGTTGTCGACAGTATGAAAGCAACAGTGTCTTTTTTTTTTTTTTTTTTTTTTTCTCTCTCTCTTTCTCTTCTGTTGTTGTTGTTGTCTGTTGTTGCTTTTGTCTTGTTTGGGGGTCTTTTGTTGTCTCTTTTTCTCTTGTTGTTGTTTGCATATCATCACCGCAACGGAGAGTATTTCATCGGTTCTGTAGATTCTTAGACCGTCGCTGTTGTCTTCTTCCGATCTGTAAAATCTTCTTTCCGTCTTTTGATTTAAACTAATCAATGGATACAAATTTTCGCATATGATTTTCAGCATTTTTGTTTCTCTCTTGCGTATCCATGTTGATTATGCAATCCGACGATCATTTTTTTGTTGTTTAATTACCGTCACTGAGCACATCATAAGCATTTGTTTGTTGTTGTTTCAGTTCAAAATCTGTTTATGTACGAATCTGTTCAATCAAGAAATGCTTAAAAAAAAGTCCACCCGGGTCAAATTCGGGATCTGTTCAGAATGATTGTTACTATTCATGTCAGTCAATAGTACACAGTTCCCATTGGATCTACACACTGTGAGGTGGCGGTTACACACACACACACACACACACACACACACACACAACACACACACACACACACACACACACACACACACACACACACACACATCCTACCCCACCTCTACCCCAACCCCTACCCCCCCCCGTTCTCTCCCCAACCTCCCAACAACAAACACACACAAAAAACAAAAAAACACTCACAACAACAAACAAACGATCCCCTAGAACCAAAACGATCAGATCCCCCTCTGCCCCCCCCCCCCCCTCCAGTAGAGAGAAGCAGGTCCACCCCCCCAAGAAAAACCGTCACCAGGCGGTCATCTCATCATCTCACCAGATGTTGACGTTCAACGACAACCAAAACAAACAAAAAGAAAAAAAACACCACCCGCAAACAACAAACAAACAACGATCCCCAAGAACCCAAACGTAACAGACTTCCCCCCCCCCCCAGAGGTATTAACGTGGCGACAGCCCTGATATGGCCCCTCTGCGGTCGGCTGTTCTTAAGCAACGGTCGGCTGGGGTAGGTAAGCAACATTACCTTACCTTACCCGAGAGGTCATCTCATCCCACCCCCCCCCCTCCCCCAAGGAAAAAAAACGAGACACCTTTTGGAAAATCCATTAAGGAACATTTCCTCTCACAAGGATGTTGGCGTTGGACGTCAAACAAACAAACACCCACAAACAAACAAATTCAAACAATAACGATCCCCAGAACTAATCCTTTATTTTTGTTATGTCCCACATCGTCCCCCCCCCCCCCCTAAGTATGAGAGAGGTAGGTCTACCGCTACCCCCCCCCCCCCCCCCCCACCGTCCCCACCATCACCCCCAAGAAAAACCCCTTAAAAAACTGCAGGCGGTCACCTCTCTCCTCTCACCAGCATGTTGACTTTGGACGACAAACAAAAACGATAAACAAAAACAGCAATCCCCGGCAAGATCCAGACGAACAGCGCCCACTAGAAGAGCGAGGCAGGTCGACCCCCACGCACACCCCCCCCCAGGGGAAAAAAAAAACGCTCAGCAGGCAGTCATCTCGTCTGCTCTCACCAGGATGTTGACGTTGGACTTGAGGAACCAGTGCGGCTTGCGGTGGATGCGGAGCCACTGCTCCAGGAAGAGTCCCACTTGCTGCAGTTTTCTCCTTCTTCTCCTCTCCTCCTTGGCGAACAGCACGCCCTGCAGCATCTCCACCATCTTGACGATGTTGCTGCCCGAGGAGGTCGTTGATCTCCGTCCACATCACGTTGGGCAGCTGGGGGTCACATCAACACATCATCATCACATCGTCATCACATTATCATCATATCGTCATCACATCATCACGTCATCATCACATCATCACGTCATGTCATCATCATCACATCATCATCACATTATCATCACATTATCACGCCATCTTCACATCATCATCATCATCACATTATAACATCATCACATCATCATCATCATATATAACATCATCACTCATCATCACATCATCATCACATTATCATCACATTATCACGCCATCTTCACATCATCATCATCATCACATTATAGCATCATCACATCATCATCATCATATATATAACATCATCACATCATCATCACATCATCATCACATTATCATCACATTATCACGCCATCTTCACATCATCATCATGATCATCACATTATAACATCATCACATCATCATCATCATATATAACATCATCACATCATCATCACATCATCATCACATTATCATCATATCGTCATCACATCATCACGTCATCATCACATCATCACGTCATGTCATCATCATCACATCATCATCACATTATCATAACATCATCATCATCACATCATCATCATATATATACATCATCACATCATCATCACATCATCATCACATCATCACGTTATCATCACATTATCACGTCATCATCACATCATCATCATCAACACATTATCACATCATCATCATTATCATCACATCATCATATCAGCCCCCACGAGGGTCGCCCGACAGACAGCACAAAGTGGTGGTGGTGTTTGTGTTATTATGTCCTTGATGGGTTATCGCTGACTGACTGTGATACTCTTGTTGTTTGTTGTTGTTGTTGTTGTTGTTGTTGTCGTCGTCGTCGTCGTCGTCGTCGTCATTCGTGTCGTGTAGTAGTAGTAGTAGTAGTAGTAGTAGTAGTAGTAGTAGTAGTTATTGTTGTTTTGTTTTCGTCGTCATTTTTGTTATTGTATAGTAGTAGTAGTAGTTGTTGTTGTTGTTTTTGTTGTTGTTTGTTTGTTGTTGTTGTTGTTGTAGTTGTTGTAGTAGTAGTAGTAGTAGTAGTAGTAGTAGTAGTAGTATTAGTAAGTAGAAGAAGAAAGCAGAAGCAGCAGTGGTAGCAGAGGCATCAGTGAAAGAAAAAGATGATGATAATGATGATGATGATGATGATCATCATCATCATCATCATCATTCATCATCATCATCATCATCATCATAACATGAGTGGAGTACAATATCCTGTCTCTTCTTATTATCCACTAGCACTACTACTGCTGCTTCCACTACCACTTTAACTTCGACCACTGTTACTCATATCTAACCCTCATATGGTCGGCTGAGCTGTAAAAATATGACTTGACTTGACTCGTATTTTCTACGTGCTCTTTGCTTTCAGACAATACTCCAGATAAGCCAACTGGTGATCTTAAAGGGGATCAATCGAGCGGCAACTGTTACCGAATTTTCACCCAGGTTGCTTCCCTTTGTATGCACAAAGGGCTTATCTGACAGCGTAAAATAGCTGTGACGTAGCGTAGGTTTTCTGTAAAATTGAATGACTGTGGCCTACAACATACAGCTGAAAAAAAAAATGATAGGATTATCTATTCATTTATGTCATAGTATGCGAGCTCTTGAATTCACTTTATCGATTTTTTTTTTTCTCCCGCCAATTACA
>JADBJO010001143.1:305213-310213 GCA_016801955.1 Conus betulinus | reverse complement strand
ACAGAACACACAGAACAAACAAGGAGGCATCCCCCCTCCCAAAAGAGATCCTCCAAGTTTGCCCATAACCCCTGTGCATGAACACATATCTACACAGCAACAACAAGTGGAGAAATGAACAAATACAATTTAACATTCATTCAAGACTGGCTCCAAACGAATGATGCTTACCTGTGTGCTCTATGTTGTCAATATTGCTAGGCGATTTTGGCGTTGAAGTCAGCGTACGCGCGTTCGTTTGGAGTTAAACACATATACACACATACGCGCGAGCACACTTTTTTTCACCCCATCGGCCGATAATTCCAAAAACTATGTGCTGCTTTCTATTTGCCTACTCCGTCAATGACAGTTAGCAACAGCAGCAGCATCATCACCTTCATCATCATCATCATCTACATCATCGTCATCATTATCATCATCATCACATCATTATCATATATCATAATCGCCATCGTCCATGTCGTTAATATCATCATGTCGTCACTATTTAAACCAACACCGAAACTCACGGTGCGATCATACGCACCACTTGCACCACCCCAAGAAGGAACACACACACACACACACACACACACACACACACACACACACACACACACACACACACACACCAGCACGCACCCAGGCATGCATGCACGTACGTACGCACGCACGCTTGCTCACAGACAGACAGACAGACGGACAGACAGACGGACAGACAGACAGACAGACCGACAGAGACCCTCCATTTACCCCAACCTTCCCTTCCCATCTCACACCCCGTTCCTCCCCCCCCCCCCCCCTTCTCTCCACGCGCCCCACCACCCTCTCCCCCCACTCCCCCCACTATCCCCACCAACCCTAGTTCCTCACGCCCCTTCTCCAAACCCAACCCTCCCCACCCCCACCCCCCACAATTATCACCCCCACCCCTTCCCCCCCATCCCTCCCCCCCCACACCCCCGACCCACCCCCCACCAACCCCCCCCCCACCCCCCCCCCCCCCCCCCACCCCCTCCCCCCCCCCCCCCCCCCCCCCCTCTTATCCTATCCACACCCAAATATCAAGTGTCACCTCCCCCACCCCTTCCCCATCCCTTCCTCCACACGACCACACCCACCCCTCATCTAACCCCCATCTACCCACTATCCTCACCAACCCTGTCTTCTCGGGCCCTCTTCTCCAAACCCAACCTCCCCCCACCACCACCCACCACCCACCACCCCCTCCCCCCCTCCCCCCCCCCCCCCCCTCCCCCACACCGCTACCACCCGCTCCAGACAGACAGACAGAGACAGACACACAGACACAGACCCTCCATTCACCCCCCTCTCTGTCCACATCCCCCCCCACCCTTCACCATCCTCACCAACCCCATATATCCTCACGCCTTCTTCTCCAAACCCAACCTCCCCCCACCCCAACCCCCACCCCACCCCCAACCCAACCCCACTCCCAACCCCAACCTCACCCCACCCCCTCCCCTCCCTTCCCCCCCTCCTTCCTCCCCCTCCCCTTCCCCCGTTCTCTCCCTCCCCCCTCCCTGCCCTCTGACTGACCTGGAAATGCTGCCAGAGGTAGGTGCCGTAGTTCCAGCAGTTGATGGGGTCCCCGGCGTACTCCACGAAGCCGGTGATGGCGCCGAAGAAGGCCAGGATGGTGACGGTGACGAAGTGGTGCAGTTGGTCGATGCCGTCGTCGTCCCGAACCTGGGCCCTCAGGGCCAGGTTGGTGAAGCTGTTGAGCGCCGTGTCCAGCCTGTCTCACAGGGTATATATATATATATATATGACTCCTTATGACTAATGACTCCTTTCATATATATATATATATATATATATATATATATATATATATATATATATATATATATATATATATATATATATATATATGAGTGAGTGTGTGTGTGTGTGTGTGTGTGTGTGTGTGTGTGTGTGTGTGTGTGTGTGTGTGTATAGGTATGTGTGTGTGTGTGTGTGTGTGTGTGTGTGTGTGTGTGTGTGTGTGTGTGTGTGTGTGTGTGTGTGTGAGTGTGTGTGTAGAAGTATGTGTGTGTGTGCGTGCGTGTGTGTGTGTGTGTGTGTGTGTGTGTGTGTGTGTGTGTGTGTGTGTGTGTGTGTGTGTGTGTGTGTGTGTGTGTGTGTGTGTGTGTGTGTGTGGTGTGTGTGTGTGTGTGTGTGTGTGTGCGTGCGTGTGTGTATGAACCAGGTTGGTGAAGCTGTTGAGTGCCACGACCATCGATTGAAATCTCCATGACCTCGTCAACATTCATGACTTGGGGGTGAACGTGCCGCAGGCATTCACGGTGAGATAATATGACAAATGAGATCGCCAGGGGAAGTAGATCAATCATGAAGGGGCACAGAATGTGGGACTTTTTTTTCAAATCAATGACTGAATGATTAAGATGAAGCTCTATTCTAGTCAGAGGTAACATGACATGGCTGTCCTCTTCGTTTCCTTCCATAATATACTCCTTTATCTTATTTTCATATCCTTCGTTTATCTTTAAAACAATTGTTAGTGATTCCGCAAGACAATATGAACAAACAGATTACAAGACAATTCACCCTAATGTTTTAAAAAATTTGTTTCAATTTCCGCCTCACTTTGAAAAAATACTTTATTTGGTTCTTTTTTTTTTCATCCAATTTTATTCAGTTTACAACCTTTATCATTCAAAGTAACCGAAAAGATTGCCCACCCACATCACCCCCCCCCCCCCTCCCCTTTTTTTCTTTCCCTTCCCGTCCTGTTCCACTCCCACCTTTGTCCCAGGTCCACGTTTTATTGAAAGTGTAGATTGTCGTTGCTAGTCTGACCAAGAAGAAAATTTGCTTTCCACGGTCTACGATGTCATTCTCACCGTTTATCAGCTCCAACCTCTGCACAGTATACAGTATTATACTAACAACTCCATCGTCTACACGGTCCAATATATCATTCTACCAACTCCATCTTCTACACAGTCCACTATATCATTCTATCATCTCCATCTTCTCTGGAGTCCACCTTATCATTCTGTCAACCCATCTTCTCTACACAGTCCACTATATCATTCTATCAAGTCCCTCTTCTCTTCAGTCCACTGCATCATTCTATCAACTCAATCTTCTCCACACTCTATTATATCATTCTATCAACTCCGTCTTCTCTGCAATCCACTACATCACTCTTCCAACTCCATCGCCACAGTCTACTATATCATTCTATCATCTCCATCTTCTCTACAGTCCACTATATCATTCTATCATCTTCATCGTCACAGTCTACTGTATCATTCTATCACCTCCATCTTCTCTACAGTCCACTATATCATTCTATCATCTGCATCTTCTACACACTGCAGCAAATCGTTCTCCCAAGCTGTAAACACCATCCCAGAGTCTTGGAAGTTCGCGCGACTCAAGAAGTAAAATTAGAAAAGAACACTGTAAATTTCGAACTTCAAAAGGAAAATGCTGTGACAGACAAAAAGAAACATCTAAATATAAAGTCGACATGCTTCACTTTAGTGTGTGTGACCCCTTCCCAAGCAATCGATGGTCGTTTCGTCCCCCGGGAAGCGACTCGTCAGGCTGGCTAATCCTGGCTGCCAGCTCCAGGGAGAAAGTCTAACACATGCATAATGCAGTTCTCACACACTGGGGAATGAATCCACCAGATATCAACGAAATTCCTACCGTCTAAGAATCGACCAGAACAAAAAGTGAATTGAGAACTCTCAGAAGAATCGGTATGAACAGGCCACCACATGCCCCACAGTATGATTCAGGGCTAAACTGTGTTCTACTATGACAGAAATGTACGCAGGGACTCTGCTTTTTGTGTAATCGATTCATACTATCCATGTGTATTCGTACTTCTTTTTGGTGAAGATGCGAAGAATATACATAAAACGTTTTGAGGATGTATTTCGATAACCTTTTTTTTTTCATATATATAAAAGAAGCTTTATTAAGCAAGGCAGTATATCAAATAACAGGCAAGCAAGCGTAAGTGTTTGTTGGCGAAAGCAGATGTGTTATATTGGCAAGGTTTGAAAAGTTATCTTTCGATTGGTTCGGTTTCATTAACAGTGGTGTATATCTTCTTCGGTGGCCCTGGACATCGTAGGCGAAAAAAAGATTGTTCACATTTCTCGTCCTTTAGCGGGCCGGGAATAAAGAGTTATGAAATGTGTGTCACATATGTGTCTTCACGCACACATGCATGAACGCACGCATGCACTCTCGCGCACATGTACGGAAGCGCGCAAGCGGGCGCGCGCGCGCGCGCGCGCCACACACCACACACACACACACACACACACACACACACACACACACAAAACACACCCGGTCTACACGCACACACGCGCGCGCGCGCGCGCACACGCGCACACACACACACACACACACACACACACACACACACACTTGTACACACACACGCGCGCGCGCGCGCGCGCGCGCACGCGCGCATACACACACACACACACACACACACACACACTTCACAAGCACCTGTACACACGCGCGCGCGCGTGCGCGAGCGCGCACGCACAGAGAGAGAGAGAGAGAGAGAGAGAGAGAGAGAGAGAGAGAGAGAGAGAGAGAGAGACAACCAGACACAGACAAGCACTGTAAAGCGACGCAAGACAGACGACAGAAGACAGACAGTTAGACAACAAAAAAAAAAGAGGTTAAAAAAAAAAAAAAAAAACATCATTCACTTACATGACGATGAAGGCGGCAGTGGTAGTAGCGGCAGCGAAGGTTGAAACTTAGCAACACTTGCGAACCTCGTCAGCGTCTGAAAGAGCTCTCACTTCGCTCAGCCTCCGACCAACACTTCTCCGAAACGTCGAGCAGTGAACTCTCTCTCTCTCTCTCTCTCTCTCTCTCTCTCTCTCTCTCTCTCTCTCTCTCTCTCTCTCCTGTATCTCTACTAAATGAGGGAACAATTATCCCACCAGTTGCCTGGTGTCTTTCCCTGCTGTTTGAGTCTCTCTTTTCTGCCAGTGGCTTCAGTT
>JADBJO010001143.1:277713-285213 GCA_016801955.1 Conus betulinus | reverse complement strand
GTTCTGAAAGTCTAAGTTCTCAGGAGGCAGATATGAAATTTCATCACCTGCTTCGTCCAAAAATATAGGTTAGCAGAGGGTGTGCGTGTACTTCGCGCCTATGTTCTTTGAAAAGCATAGGTAAGCACGTGCGGAAAGTATACACGTTCGTGAAAGGTAGACGTGGATTTCACTATCTGCTAAAGATACAAGCTCTTGAAAGGTAGACATGTATTTTTGTTTGTTGTTTGTTTGTTTACTATCTGCTTAAAGCACAGGCTCTTTAAAGGTAGATATGAATTCTAACACCTTTCTATTCTCTGTAAAAAAAAAAAAAAAAAATCATGCTTTTATAGGTACACATGAATTTCAGCAACTGCATTTTCTAAAAGTACATACTCTCCAGAGACAAACACGAGTTTCAACACCCCGCCTCTTCTGAAAGCACAGGTTCTTAGAAGTAAAAGCAGGGACCCTTCAACGGCAAAGCAAAAATTTCAACATACGTATCTTCTAAAAGCATAAATTCGTTGAAGCTAAAAATGAATTTCAATGCCCGTCTCTTCTAAAGGCTCAGCGTATTTTTGAAGGTAAATATGAATTTCGGCACATACGTATTTTATAACCACAGATTCTCCTATGGAATCGTGAATTTCAACATCTGTCTCTTCTTCTTGTATATGTTCTCAGAAGGAAGCTGATGAATTTTAACACCTGTTTCTTCTAGCAATAAGGTTTCCTAGAAGGCATTATGAATTCCAACACCTGTATTTCAACTAAGGGTCTTAAAAGCATGACGTCAGTTTCAGCACCCGTTTCTCCTTAGAGCGCAGAATCTTGGAGAGCAAAAATGTAAATTTTAACATCTCCATCCTCTAAAAGTATGGGTTCTTAACAGGTAGCCAATACATAATGTTCACAGGACTTGCCTCTTTATAAAAGGATGGGCTCCTCGAAGGCGTGAATTATACCACCTCTCTTGTAAAACTATGGGTTCTTTGAAAGTTGACAACAATTTCCAAACCTCTCTCTCTCTCCTAAAAGTATGGGTTTGTCGAAGATACATATTAATGTCAATACCGGTATCTTCAAAAGGAAAAACATCTCTATAATAATCTAAAATTGTAGGTTCTCCGAAAGTAAACACCAATTTCACAAGCAAATTGATTACCTTTTCGACCCATTTCGAGGCCAAATCCCATGGAAGGTAAACACCAATTTCACAAGCAAATTGATTACCTTTTCGACCCATTTTGAGGCCAAATCCCATGGAAGGAGTAAAGGGAGGGGAGAAGGGTGCGGAAATGAATAAGCAGGAGGATGCGATGGGGGGGGGGGGGGGGGGGGGGGGGGGGGGGGGGTAGCGGCAACACCCGCTCATCAGCACAGCATTTCAGCAGCTCAGAGGTCACGTGTAGAATGTTGGCAGGTGCGTGTAAGGTGACTTCACCGCTCGCTACCTTTCTACTTCCGCCATTCAAGTTGCAGACTGACTCGACTCTTCCCAACGCAAGTCTGAATCAGACAGGTGAAAGGGCGTTTCCACGATCCATACCCCGCCTTCCTTCTATCCCTTCACCCTCACTCCACCTCGTCTCTCTCTCTCTCTCTCTCTCTCTCTCTCTCTCTCTCTCTCTCTCTCTCTCTCTCTCTCTCTCTCTCTCTCTCTCTCTCTCTGCGAAGTGTGGTGTCGGATTCAAGGCGAAAATGAATAATGGGTGTGTAAATGTGTGTCGGTGGGAAGTTTTGGTTTTTTTTCCCCCCTACGCACGACATGCGCACTGGGTTATCGCGAGTGTAAACAAGGCAATAGAAAAAGAGCAAAAAGCGCTACAGGTAAGATATAAATCATAGTAATTCAGATGGTCTGGCGTTGACTTAAATCTGCTACAGACATCTCATGGTTCTTCTGGTACTAATTCCATCGCTGCTACAACTAAATCCTGCGACAGTGGCACTGTATATAACCAGATATGGTGTAGCGTATATGGACTAGTCCGCACACAGTGACAGCTCATTGATAAATCTGAAACTGAAACTGGGCTACAACTGCTGCTGCTGCTGCTGCTGCTGCTGCTGCTGTGGCGGCGGCGGCAACAAGTCGTAGTAGTAATAGTAGTAGTAACAGCAGCAGTAGTAGTAGTCGTAGAAGTACATAGATGTCAATGTTGTTCCTGTTGTTATTGTCACTGCTGCTGCTACTGTTACTGCTGCTGCTGCTATTTATATTACTGCCTGCCACCACCACCACCACCACCACCACCACCACCTAGCCATTTTTACCGACTGCTGTTAACACCCAGCCATCACCAGCTAATCAACTATAACCCCAGTAGTTCCCCACAAAAATGCTGCTATTGCCTAGCTGCTGCAGACATGACTACTACCACTGCTATTCCTTAGCCATCGTCTGCACTGCTAGTTACTACCAAGCCATCATCGCATCTACTGCTGCTGCTACTGTTGCTGTTAATGTTAGTAATCCCGCCACGGCTGCTGCTGCTGCTGTTACAATCACTACTACTCCTGCTGCTTTGCTGCTGCTACTACTGCCGCAGCTGCGATACTGCTGTCGTGTTACAACTAAATACTGCCACTTGGTCTATCACTGTTAATTAATGCGGCGGCTATTTCCCTGTTTCATTTTCCCCTCCTGATGATCTTTCTCTAACAGCAGCTTTTTACTTGTTTCTAGCAGAAGCATCACTGTCAAAAGCACAATCGTGAACATGAGAAAATAGTTCAAATGCATTTTTGTCAAGTGTTGATTGTCTTTTGTTGTACACAAACTTATGTATGTGGCCAGGGTAGAGAGAGAAAAAAAGAAAGAGGGGAAGATGAGAATGGAATGAAAACAAACGAGGACAAAAAGAAAGACAAGAGAGAATAAGTAACAGGAGCAAAGGAAGAAAATCACAAGTCAGTGATAGTTTCAAAGCGAGATGACCGAAGGGATAAATTGAAACAGATTTTTAAAACAGAAATGTTCTTGGTTCTGCAAGAAAATGTGGACAAAGAGATTTTGTCCTGAAATCTGTCTGTCCATATTGTCTTGCGAAACCAATCACATTTCGTTTTTAAAAACACAGGTCAGTGGGTAAACCGATGATGTAATATTTCTAACTACAGTCAGTTTGACCCATAGTTTATAAGCCAACATTGGCGTAAAATTATACTTTGTAAAGAAGCGCGATCCTAGAAGTAAATCAAAGATGAGTAAATTTACAAATATTTCTAAGGTCTGTGTCATATGACAATATTCGGTTGAAAGACGCATTCCGAAGAGACACACAGTGTGGTGCAGTTTGTATGTCCAAGCTGTTCCGTAAGGCGTCTCATAGAAAAACGAAATTCCCACAAAATGCTAGCCGTTTCAACAGTTGTACTTCACATGGCCGATGCACAATCGTCAGCGACATTCAACTGCCTTGTGTGTCAGTGGTGCCTGTATCGTTCTCCTCTCTTCGTTGTGACGCTTGAGTAAACTGATCTTAAAATACATCCATCTGAAACGAAGCTTTTACAAAACTAAAAAGATACATCCGATGGTGTCAGTGGAACCCAGAGAGGTTCTGTCTTCAACTGGTTTCGCATAGGGTGCAGGCACGCACTGGGCATTGCATTAAGACATCAAGGGACACAACTTCCTGCTATATAGAATTGTGTTGCTACTGGACGCGACGCAACAGAAGCTCAGTGGAAGCGCCACCTTGTGTGTACCAGTGCCTATTTCATGACTGCAGAGCCCACCGATGAAAGACGCTACCACCAAGCGAACTGCCACGTACAGCCTGAAGCCCCCCTCGTTGCTGTTTCGCTGTCAGGTGAAAACAGTGCTATTACTGGCACAGCCAAGCTTTGACAAAGGCCTATTCAACTCTTGTCTGTTGTTTCACTTTCAAATGAGGTCTTGTCATGTATCTACCAGTGGTGCTGCCATCAAGCACATCAGTGATGCGAAATCCCTGAAATATATTACTAAACTAAATGAGAGAATGTACATAGGAAATAGCATCCAAAACTTTTTTTTCCTTACAAACGCACGTCAGACGGGAAACGCAAATGGGGCACGTTAGTATTTCAGCATGAAAGATTGTTCTGCGTCTTCTGTGTGACTTAGCGTATGGTCGGAGTTGAACCGATTGTCACATGGAAATAATGCAATGCAGTGTTCATAATACAACGAGAAATGATTTAGACGGTCAACTGCAGAAAGAATTACGTTAATAGTATAAAAGTATAAAGTGCCAAAGTTTCTGTTTTGCCTACAATTGTACTGTCTTCTTGTGTGTTCGTGAATCATGAACGCTGATAAGAGAGCTGCAACGGAAGACCCCTATGGAGAATAGATACTTAAGAAGGGAACTCCGGACTGGTGTCACAGGCAGCATGGGAGTCACCACGAGGCTCCGCTGACCCCAGTGTGAAAACAGGAAAGCGTTGTGGTAGAGACTGGTGCCAAGATCGTGGAATTCACCAAGATCATCCTTCGAAGAATAGTGCAGGGGGAGGAGGAGACAGGGTAGACAGACAGAGATTTGGACATTACGACATCTCTGGAGTGGACCGGGAAACCAGGACCACAACCAGGACCCCCCCACACTCCCCCCCCCCCCCCCCCCCCCCCCCCCCCCCCCCCCCCCCCCAACTGTCTGCATTAGAGGCGCGCCGTTTCTCATCCGTGTCTTTGGTACTTTCTCTGTGGTTAAAACTGTTCAGTTGACAAATGGTGCTAAATTGCTTTAAGGGTGATCACTAGTACTTTTTTGTCCTCAGTATGAAAAACGGCGGGGTCACTCTCGCTGAACTCTAACACAGATTGCCTCCCTTGCAGACTTCCGAGCATCGTCTGCTACAGACACAGTCTCCAGAACACGAAATAAATCAACCTGACGTGATGTATATGTCCTCCCTGACCTTCCACGAAACCTTACGTACGCATTCTGTCATTGTGATGTCGAGTGTAGCAGTGCCAGTCTGGAACTGACAGAAATGTTGAGCATCCGAAGCACTTATCCGGCATGGTTTGAGTGACAGCACACACACACACACACACACACACACACACACACACACACACACACACACACACACCACACACTGTTCTCTCTCTCTCTCTCTCTCTCTCTCTCTCTCTCTCTCTCTCTCTCTCTCTCTCTCTCTCTCTCTCTCTCTCCTGAACTCTATTCTAACGCGAAGTTTTTGGACCACGAAGCAAACTTCGAAAACAACAGTCAGCAGCAGAACACACACACACACACACACACACGCGCGCGCGCGCGCGCACATCTCATCTCTCTCCTCTCTCTCTCTCTCTCTCTCTCTCTCCTCTCTCTCTCTCTCTCTCTCTCTCACACTCACACACACACACACACACACACACACACACACACACACACGTAGAAGCCACTGTTTTACCTCCTTCCGAGCGCAGGCTGCAGCGATCAGCAGATCGTGTGTCTCTCAGTCGCAGACATGAGCAAGAAGCAAGCACAACCTCAACCCCCTGTGCTGAAATTCACCACACTTACTCTGCAGGCATCGGCTTTGCAAATGATGTATGAGCATGACCCACGCGTCAAGTCTTTCGTCCTCCCACGCGACGACGCTCTCTCTCTCTCTCCTCTCTCTCTCTCTCTCTCTCTCTCTCTCTCTCTCTCTCTCTCTCTCTCTCTCTCTCTCTGAGCATAAGCGAGCGACACGCGCGGGCTGTCACTCAAACAGCTTGAATCACACCACAAAATGGTGAATCACCCTCTAAATTCTCCACAACTCTGGAACTACGTCGGGAGCCTGGCTTCGTATCGATCCAGGAAAAGCTGTCGTCGCAGGGGGCTTTATGCATCATCATACAGTCAGGCACATGGCAGGGATGTGAGTAAGAGCTGACAGACAAGAGAGCGATGAGGTCTGCACACACACACACACACACACACATACACACACACACACACACACACACACACACACACACACACACACACAGGTTTAATTCTTATAGGCCTTGGCCCCCTCGGGGGGGGGGGGGAGGGGGGGGGAATGGAATGGATGTACATGAAACACACAATAAAGTCGCACCACCGAAACCTTGATAATAATTTCACACACAACGCTTCGCCTTTTGAAAGCTTTATTAAATAAACTGCGAACTGTTTTACAACGCTTTCATTCTTACATGACATTATCAAGACTAACCTCAACAGGCAAGATCGTGGACAGAGAGAGAGAGAGGAGAGAGAGAGAGAGAGAGAGAGAGAGAGAGAGAGAGAGTGGGGGGGGAGGTGGGGGGGGGAAAGAGATAGGGGGAGATACAGTGACAAAAGGGGACAGAGAGGTTGAAAGAGAGAGTGAGAGAGGGAGGTAGAGAAAGAGACAGAGAGTGCCGGGAAGCAGGCGGGGATGGTTGGACGGAGAGACAGAGCTGAAACGAGAGAGTGAGAGAGAGAGAGAGAGAGGAGGAGAGGAGAGAGAGATGAGCTGAGAGAGAGAGAGAGAGATTCCGGAAGAGAGAGAGATAAGATGATATATGAGCATGTACATGATGATAAAGGATGATGATGATGATTGATGATGAGAGAGGAGAGAGAGAGGAGATTTCCAAGGGGAGTAACAGATGTAGAGAGAGGATGAGGATGAACCACCTTGATGCTTTTTTTCATACCGACCTGATGCCCCGTTAAGGTCGATAAGTATGGCAACTACGACATCGACCTAATACAGTTAGAGAGAGAGAGAGAGAGAAGAGAAAGGAGAGAGAGAGAAGGAGAGAGGAGAGAGAGAGAGAGAGGAGAAGCAGGAAAAAACCAGCAGGGGTCACAATGCGCGATCCTGGTAGGCCGCCCCACAGTATTCCAGAACATCAAAACAGTTCCAGAGAGAGAGAGATGCGAAAGGAGGGGAAGAAGGAGAGGGAGAGGGTGGGGAGGGAGAGATAAGGAGAGAGAAAAACATTTTCGGTCAGGACCAGCCTGCAAACGTAACGAGAACTGTTTGCGGGGTGCAGATTCAGTTCAGAACTGCTGCAGTGTCGATACACACCCTCGATTTCGCGCGCCAGCGTGCAGTCGACCTTGGCAGGCTGGTCGTTGTTTCGTTGGGTTGTGGTGTGTGTGTGTGTGTGTGTTTGTGGTGTGTGTGTGGTTGTGTCCGTGTTTGCGTGGTGTGTGTGGTGTTGTGTGTGGGTGTGTGTGTGTGTGTTGTGTGTGCAACGGAGCTTGACCCAGATTCTTTGAACAGGAGTTCTGCCTGGAGACAACGTAGCGGGTTAATGAATGTTCATCGGAGAAAGAGTGCGTTGGAAAGGTCGCGTCTTTCTCTCTCTCTCTCTCTGTGTGCGTGAGTGATAGTGATGATTGAGTGAGTGTGTGTGTGTGTGTGTGTGTGTGTGTGTGTGTGTGTGTGTGTTGTGACAAAAATGCTCAGGTGTTATATAGAAAGACACAAGATAGTGTTAATATCAAAACATGTTTCATACCTCATGTTTGGACCACAGTTTATAGACAGTTTATAGGCGCTCATCCG
>JADBJO010001143.1:265213-275213 GCA_016801955.1 Conus betulinus | reverse complement strand
ATGTGCCCACGCACTCACATGGGCCCATGCCCACACATCATACACACACACGTGTACATCCATTCCATTACACACACACACACACACACACACACACACACACACACACACACACACACACACACACACACACACACACACACACACACACACACAAAATGGTAGGTAGGCACTCAAGGTCTGACCAGCGCGTTGGGCTAATGCGTAGGTCAGACATCCGCTGTCCATCAGCTTCAAATCATGCGTAGTGTGGTCTCAAAACTTAGCGGATGTGGTGTAGCGTATATGGACTAGTCCGTACGCAGTGACGCCTTCTTGATAAACCTAAAATCTGAAGCACACACACACACACACACACACACACACACACACACACACACACACACACACACACACACACACACACTTACGTGTATGAATAATGCACACACACTCGCACGCAAGCATACACCAACGAACAGTACTGCGGGTGCATGAATGCATGCGCGTGTGTGTGTTTGTATTTTGTTCTGTAATCGCTTGCACGCGCGCGCGTGTGTGTTTGCTCGTGTGCGTGTGTGTGTCAGTGTGAGTGTGTGTGTGTGTGTGCATTTATGTTTGCTCGGTACGCGCTTTCGGTTACGCACGCGCGCGCGCGCGGTGTGTGTGGGAGTGGAGAGGGAGGGAGGGGAGGGGCTGCCGTACACCCATGGATCCACATTTTCATGCATTATGCATGAGAGCACGAGGGCACTTGCGAATAAAAAAGCAAGAGTGGTGCTTTTGAACTTTACGCTCAGAAACATCCTCAAAGTATTGGCGAGTACCCTCCCGGAGTGTTTCTGACACCTCGGTTTGTTTTGCGTGCGGGAGGGTTTCGGGGTTGCTTTTACATTGTCCCCCTTCTTTTTCTGGGTTGTTTCCCTTTTCTGTACAGCTGACCCATTACCCAGTCTAATTCCTTTAACAAAAACGTTCACTTTTTTTTTTTTTTTTTTTTTTTAGTAAAGTAGAGGAGACAGGATATGACTTATTGAAACCTATGCAGCATAATAGGAAGTGTGAAAGGAAGACCACCACGTCTTGATTGCGCACAGACAAGAGATGGGTCACACACACACACACACACACACACACACACACACACACACACACACACACACACACACAAAAACCGTTACGCGTGACAACGCTGCATAATAACAGGGGCAAGACAAGCGATTCTGCGTCCTCATGAGGCAAGCAGGGGTTCTGCCAGTACAGACATACACACGCCCTCGCCTCCTGCAGGGATCTGTGGTGCCAGGAGATCTTGTCCGTGAGACGAACTGTAAGCGACGACGGACCTATTTCAGCCTACCCAACGATCTTTTACCATCAGGACGCCGTCACATTTCAGGACAATAAAGCTTTAATCTTCGGCACAGAAAACTTTAGCCCGACATAAATGACAATAGAATAGTATTTATAAAGCGCCTGGCCAAAGGTTCTAGGCGCTAATAATAATAATAACATTAATAATAATAATAATAGCATTGATAAAGCGCCTTGCCAGAGGTTCTAGGCGCTGACAATCCACACTCCCGTGTAAATCTACTCAATGGGCTGCCTACCTGGGTAATGCCGACTGAAGAGCTACCTGCCAGCGCTTCATTCAGTCGTTTCCCCGTGTCATCCAGTCAATGTCGTTCACTCACTTTCCTTTCTTTCTTCATTCTTCCCATTTTTCAGCCAGGGTACATCCTATGTGTAACGTGTCATCCACACCAACGGCCAAACTGGCGTTGTCTTCCGAAAGTTGGTGATGGGATTTTGCGTGTGTGTGCAAGATGTTAATTCATTGCTTGATTTCCTCCTTTCTATGCCGCCGCTTTCACCAGTGAATCAGCGCATGTGTGAATGAGTGACCAAAAGTTATTGTAGCACTCTATGTGTGTGTGTGTGTGTGGGGGGGGGGGGGGGGGGGGATATGGATAGGGTATATATAGGGATGGGTGAGAAGAGACAAATGGGGGGGGGGGGGGGGGGTGGGGGGGTGGTGTGTGTGGGCGATTGCTTATGTGTGTGTGTGTGTATGTGGAAGTGAGGAGTAGAGGGTATTAATGGTTTGATAGTTTCGTTCACATTTCTTACAGATGTTTGAACAAGTTGAATTCTTTATTTTGTTTGTTTTTCCTTTTCATTATTCTGCTTCATGTGTGTACAAAATATTATAAATTCTTAAACAATGTTGGATTAAAATGCCCTAGGCAAAAATCCATATCTGGGCAGCTTCATTGTGTAAGACAACTACAGAGGTCAGCACGTCATGTAATATGCATAATATTCTTTTTGATTATGCACAGTCAAAGTGAATATGCACACAAATGGTCCAAAAATGACCTTTGTTTCATGAACACTACAAAATGGATTTGCAACAAATGTCATCTTCAGATGCCGCAAATAAAATATGAAATATACTGTTAACCTCCCAGATGGCCATCAGCTTTAACCCTTTCGTTGTCCTCTATTCCCAGCTGGCGAACAACTGAAAAAAAGCTGTGCAGCAGAAATACTGTGGGGTAGTAATTTACGAGGTTTAACTCCAGAACAAATTTTGTCGTGTTTCCCAGCAGCAAGTAGACTAGAATGAAATATTGATAGGAATAAGACAAATAATGTCATGTTTTTTCTGAAGTAGACTATAGTATGAAATGAAAGTATGAATAAGACCATTACTGTCATGTTTCCCCGTAGAAAATAGACAAGAATGAAAGATTTGTAAGAATAAGACAAATATTCTCATGTTTACCTGCTGCAAGCAGACCAGCATGAAATGTTAATGTCATGTAGCGAGGTGCTACAATATGCACATATATCTCTTGGTGACCCTAAGCAGAGTAAATGTTTTGTTCAAGAGTTACCTTGCCCCTTGATTGATGAACATTGTTTCGTGTAAACTCCTTAAAATGTCACAGAACCTTTATCATCATCATTATAATACACCACCACTGAAGTCCACGAAAATTATTGTATTTAATTTGCTACAACAATACTGGACAAGAAAGCCCATATTTTACTCTTATATTTCGCACGATTAATTTTCACGCCACTTTTTATCCTCTGACAACCAAACCTTGCATATTTCTTCATTTTGGGTGGAAGCATTTTAGGCTCTTCACATTATGAATATCTGTTCCATGTAAGTGTTTTTTTTTTTGGTTTTGTTTTTTTTTTTTAATTAATAAACCATTTTATTTCAAACATAATCAGAACACCTTAAAACAGGATTTTTTTTTTCCATATTTGTTTAAATCAAATGAAAAAACACTCAAAATTTTAATCTTGTGGGAAAATCCCTGACCAAGGACTTTATGGATCTACTCTAAAGTGTGTATGTCAACTGTAGTGCAGACCTAAACTTCCTATGACCACATGTTTTATAGTGAGTGACAAAATGGTATGCACCATGGAACCCCCTCACTCTTTGTACTACTGTGTGAAAAACAAGAGTTGCTGGCGTGTAATCAGGACAGAACTGTTTCATCTCTTCGGCAACCAGTGGCAGATGGTAGGAATTCTTTCAATTTTGGACAGATCTGGGGTGGTATGCATGAAGAACCGAATAACGTATTCCGCAATAAATCCAGAACGTTGATTAGCTATCCACCTTATTCCAATGCTTTTTTTTTTTTTTTTTTTTTTTGATGCATGACGCATTTTCGGCAGAGGAATAGCTATTCGATGTCGTTATTTTTAGATCAGGGAATCCCGACCGTGTGCATATGCATCAACTTCTTGTTTCGATTTCCTTCCTTGTGCGTCTTTTCAGTTTGAACAATGAGCAGCAAAAACATCCTAAATTGAGAGGCGTTTTTGCCTTGACACTGTCTCTAAGTTGTCAAGAATGGATTCCTGTAGCTTGGCAAAGAGAATCCAGAAGCCGAACCGGATGCCAGCAGAAGTGCACACATTATCACATGAACTGCAGATTGAAGGGAAATTGTTGTTCGGAGCCAACACCGCCACAAATACAACAAAGATGAAAAATATGGTGTGGACGAGAATAGCCGACGCCATGTCAGCTTTGGGAGTTGCGCACAGAACGATTGAGGCAGCGAAATTGAAATGGAAAGGGTTAAAAAGGAAGTGCTAGAAAAAAGAC
Organism: Conus betulinus; assembly: GCA_016801955.1. Taxonomy (NCBI): domain Eukaryota; kingdom Metazoa; phylum Mollusca; class Gastropoda; order Neogastropoda; family Conidae; genus Conus; species Conus betulinus. Next base: position 271,090 of record JADBJO010001143.1, on the reverse strand, counting down.
TGTGAAGTGAGCAAAACAGGAGGTGGGCTAGCAAAGGTGAAGCACCTTCCCAATGAAGAAATGGTGAGAGCCGTCACCGTGGAGAAATCGGCCCTGTTCCATGGCATCAATGGTATGCATGTTCATTGTTTCACTGTTTGTAATGTCTGTAAACATACAAAATGATAATTGATGGAATACGAACTACTCTCAACAAACCACCTGCTATGTAACATTAAGAAAGTGTTTGATATCAAGAAATAGATTTTTTTTTTTTTCAGTGCCAAGTCATGTAATTTTGAGACTTCAGAGGCAGTTGAATTAACAAAGGTGTGTGATATTAAGAAATAGATTTTTTACAGTGCCAAGTCATGTCGTTTTCATGAGACTTAAGTGGCAGTTGAACTTGAAGTGAATATTCTGTGTATATGCTATAGCATCTTCTACTACTTAAAAAAAAATGTGTGTGTGTGTGTGTGTGTGTGTGTGTGTGTGTGTGTGTGTGCAATGACAGTGTAGTATACCAGATAGTGGCAATGAGACTTGAGTATTCACAGTTAGACTGTCTTTGAGTAGAATGAATTAGCACTTTTCTCTTAAAATTTAACACTAAGAATTTAGGCATAATATGAATTTATCAAGAAAAAAATCTTTTTCATGTTGTCAACGGTTGATAGCCATGAAACCACAGCTGTGCTTGAGGTTGGGAATGACCAGCAAGAAAGACAGACAGAGATACCTCGTCAAGGATATTCAGGTACCATGCATGCTTTTAACTTGCTGCTGTGTAAATGTGTGTGTGTGTGTGTGTATCACTGTATATGCTATGTTATGTTAGACCTTTTTCTGATCATTTTACTCACTGATAGCTCAAAACTATGAATTTATTTATGGGGAAAAGAATTGTGTGACAAATGCTCAGGTCACAAAGTCACAATTTTCTGTTACTGTGACTATCTAGTCACCAAAGGTATATATGACAGTATAATTATTTAGTTGTATATTCCATTCTTATTTCTATTATGATACAAGAACAAATGCATTCCGATGAAAAGTTCCATTCATTGTACAAGGACCTATTCAATAATTTACTTAATCCTCAAATGGTAATCATAAATCAACATGAATAGTCACAACGTGGTTTTAACAAATACTGGTCTTGTTTAAAAGTGCATTTTCCATATATACAATGCCTTGATATAATTTGCTACTCTTATCACCATTTTAAACAGTCTTCTTAAATTTTGATCTATTGGCATGCATAATTATGTAGCAATGAATTATAGTCAGGATACTTTTCTCTCAGACACATTGACCACAATACTCTTCTCTCTGGCACAAACACACACACACACACACACACACAGAGTCACACACATTTTTGTTTGTGGACATAGCGACAAAAATATCCCATAAAATAGGTTTTGACACAGAGCACAAGAAGTTGAAGAACAGAAAAACCCATCATAACAGCTGCTGCTGCAAAGCAATCTTTACTTCATTTCAGTTGTTTTACAGACATGAATGAATTATAGGGGAAATGGCAAAACAGACAATGAAATGTGTTGAACATTGTTAGTAATTATAAACTTTTCAATTACCATGGGGATAATCCAACTGTAATGTTGCCTCATTGTACACGTTAAAGGGGGGGGGGGAGGGGGATGGGAATGTGTTCAGTAACAACTGAAACACAGTTTGCCACAATTGGAAAATTACCCCCAAAACAGTTGCTTTGGGAATATCAGCCATAACACAATATTTATTTCCTTCCTCCTTGACCATTTGAACCAGTGTTTCTTAGTATCATGTTTTGAATTACTTTCTTATGGCTGAAAAGGTGAGATCTTTTCAACATGAAAAATAGCATGTTACCTTATTATTATGGCCTGTGATAAAAAGTATTTTACTATAAGCTGTAGTATGGCTACTGATGATTTAAAGTCTTACTCTATGATACGGTACAGCACAGGGTGATAATAATAACACTGCATCCTTGTATGTATGTCATACCATGATGAACGTTACAATCTCTCGGCAAGAAGTTCCAGGGTTGACTGACCTACCAGTGACTGCTCTTACCAGTGAGTCTAAACAGTCCACTCACCTCAACACCTATTCTGACTTCTCACTACTGAATAGTCTTTGTGTGTGTGTGTGTGTGTGTGTGTGTGTGTGGCATCTTTTATGCCATTATGCTGAGGATGTTCAGTGAGACTGCTTCATTACAACCACATCCTGATTTGTCCCACTGCTGCCCCAGTTCTTTTGCCAGTAAATGAGTGATCTACAGGCACCACTGGGTGTCAAGTCATCATGAGGCAAAACTAAGGGACCCTGCACTACTGCCGAGTCATGACACTGATGTTACCTTCTACACCTTCACTTCAAGACAATAACTGCATAGTTGCGGAACCAGCCTAAGTGATAATTTCCTCGCCTCTCCCCCATTCCCTGTAAAATTCACCACGTCTGTCAAGCAAGAGTTTCTATGAACTTGCCAGAGGGCACAGGTATTGAGAAGAAATCATAAACCTCCCAGCCTGCAATCTGCACCAATTTGGATCCGATTTGAATTGTGTTCAGGTGAATGACTTATTTATTAAGGAAAATTAGACACATTCTGACACAGAGATGAAGTTTAATCAGTCACTTAACCAAGACTCAAAGAATGAAGGCATACAAGTATTCACACACATTACACATTAGAGTACATGCACTTATGTTTCGACTTACAATATTGATTACATTCAAAATAGAGAAATTACACTTGTGTGTATGATTGCGTTCATGTACTTATATATGCTTGTGTACATGTAGGCCTGTGCATATCAAAATATTCTGACTGTTTAAGAGCTTCCTGTTTCTTACTGTTAATATTGTGTTGTTTCAGAGGCACCTTCCACTGGAGTCATTGAAGCAGTGCATTTCATATCAGGTAAGTTTTTTCTCTCTGAATCTGGCACACACACACACAAACACACACACTTCAGTGATTGGCTGAGGATCAGTTTGCTGTAGCGCATGTTCCGGTCAAACATCAGACCCTATCGACCAAACCTTTTCTTTTAGACAATAGCTGCATAGCCGTGGAACCAGCCCAAGTGAGAATCCTTGGCTCTCCTCCTTTGCATGGAACTGACATCATCATGAGAGCAGGGCATGAACATGAAGCGTGTTTATGCACACCCACCCACCCACATAATACACACCCACCCACACCTATATATATATATATATATATATATATATATATATATATATATAATGCTGAACAATTAAGTAGTGGGAGAAAACAAGTGCAGGTTAACAATTCTTCCATCATTACAGTAATGATTCGGCAAAGATTAGAAATTGAGAGGGAAAATTTTATATATATATATATAATATATATATATATATATATATATATATATATATATATGCTGATCCATGAGGCTGATGATGATACTGAGATCCATTCTGGCTAGGGACTACATGAGAGGGCTGCACTATTTGCTTTAACTTTCATGTTATGTCCACCATCAACTAGGTCTGAGAGATCCAGACACAGCTGCAGCATTTGTCAGAAAATTTAAGCAATACTTTTCAAAACCACAATTATGGATCAAACAGATCGTAATTTTATGTACGTGAATAGCCATATTCATTATGGAAAATTAGACAAAATCTGACATAGAGATAACAGCTTAAGCAGTCACTTACTACCATCCAAGGAAGCATGTATACTGTGCATTGCTTACATCACTGGGAAATGGTGGTAGTAATTGCTTTAAAATATGTGAAGAGCACTTAACATGGCACCATCTAGTGAAAGAATAATATTTTGTAAACGCAAGTGTTCATTTCATCATACACATTGGATTGGACTACAGTACATGTACATTATGACTTCATTAAATTACTGATTGCATTCAAAATAGATTTCATACTTGCATGTATGATTATATTCATGTACTTATATGCTTGTACATGTAGACACCTTCCTCTTCTTCCTTAAAAGCTGGTGCACTCAAAAATGAGTAGGTCACCAACGCGCATGTTAAAAAAAAAAAAGAGAATGCGATTCAGCCTGTTGGCCCCTGGAGCAAAATTTGGCAACAAGGTGCCGCACGATAATTAAAAGGTTAAAAGCAATGGTCAGGTTAAGGCCTAGGTAACCATAAAATATCTGGGTAAGTTAAACAGAAAAGTCAGTCAATATGCAGATCTCAAGACTGTCTTAACAATTTGATTTGTAAAAGAGACTGCATTTGTGGCAATCTTGATGGCACCCGGCAGTGAGTTCCACATCCTTACAGAATTACGATATATGCACATTCAAGTATTCTGACTGTTATAGAGCTTCCTCTTTCTTACTGTTGGTATAAATTGTGTTGTTTCAGATGCGCCTTCCACATCTGGAGTCAGTCCATCCTTCCAAATGAAAGAAAGTACATCACACATTGGGTAGGGGGTATTTTTTCTCCCTAAATTTGGCCTAAATTTGGTAAATTTGGTGCACACACACACACACACACACACACACAACATACTCACACTTGCTAACTGGGTGAGGAGTAATTTGTTATATGCATACAAATCTGCTTCATTGTAAACAATAACAAAGATTGATCCTGGACAACAGAAAAGCTTAAAGTACAGCAACAAAGTCAAACACAAGGAATACAATCTGGGCATGCAGCTCGGTTGTGGGTGCAAGGGATAGTGTGAAGGAGATGATTGTGCAGAAGGACATGATTTAACAGTTCCATTATTCAATGTAATTTCAATGGGAAAAGGGAGGGGATGTATTCTTCCAAGGCCCTAAAGATTTCCAACCTGCAAACAAGAAAACAAATTAAAAATGCTTGAATTTGCACCATATACAGAGACACCAGCTGATCCAACTGGTCAGGGTTTCAGCCATAGTCCAGCATCAATAAAAGAACAGCAAGGTGTTCCCACACTAAGTAAAGTTTTCTTTTCTTATGTTTTACATCACCCTCATGTGACTGGCACATCTGTATGTAGAAATGTTCCAGCAAATTGTTTCAAAATTCAAGATCTCATCCTGACATTGTTCAAGTCAAGCATCACATTCTATTTCATCCAAGTCAGACATGTAATCTGCTAAAGCGTTGAATTCTTGTTGCAGTTACAGGAAACTGCAGTCTGAAGTCAAGAAGTGAGGGGGTTTTTTTTGGTCATAATGGTGAATGTGAATGCTTAGTGAGTGAGAATGGAGAAAAAGGAAGAAGACAAACAAAACAGATGAAGTCTATATCAACAAATGCATTGCTATCTGCAAAGAAATTGGCAAAACCCATGTACAGATTAACAGTCAATCTTCACCTCTGCACCATCCACCCAATTCCTCACTAAATCAATGCACTGTGTATCTTTAAGCGCATTAGCCCTCCCTCAGCTTCCCCCCCAACCCCATCCCCAATCTAGGGAAAAAACAGTTAACACTATGCATCATGCCAGTGCTAGCTATCATGTATGTCTGCCTTCACAAAAGATGGCAACCAAAAAGCTTTTAAGCCGCCCTTTCATCAGAGAGCATGTTACCATAATACGTCTTCTTATCTGAGAGCCCAGTATGCTTCAAATTTTGTATGCATGTTGGTATAGATGATGAGTTGCTAATCCACAAATCACTGCAATTGTCAAGAATATTTCTTCTCTTTTTTGTACGTGCAACATCAACAAGGGCCTTAAGGCTGAAGGCTCGTCTCCTGATGAAGGGGAAACATACAGGCAGCAGACACACAGGCAGTTGAGTGGTTGAAGAGGAGTCAGAAGAGGATCTCCTTTTCAAACAGTATTTGAGTGCTGAAATGAAAAAGACCAACGCCATGTTGATATGATGAAAGAGAGACAGATGAGAGAAAAGGAGGAGCATGTGATGGACAG
>JADBJO010001143.1:148310-262936 GCA_016801955.1 Conus betulinus | reverse complement strand
ATTCAAGTATTTTGACTGTTACAGAGCTTCCTCTTTCTTACTGTTGGTATGAATTGTGTTGTTTCAGATGCGACTTCCACTTCTCGAGTCAGTCCATCCTCCCAAATGGAAGAAGTACATCACACATTGGGTAAGGGTATTTTTTCTCCCTAAATTTGGCATGCCACACACACGCATACACACACACACACACACACACACACACTCTCACACACTCACACACAGACTTGCTAACTGGGTGAGGAGTTAAAGTACAGCAACAAGTCAAACACAAGGAATACGATCTGGGCATGCAGCTCGGTTGTGGGTGCAAGGGATAGTGTGAAGGAGATGACTGAATGAGAGAGTGTATATTACCATCAATATGTATTTGTGCAGAAGGACATGATTTAACAGTTTCCATTATTCAATTTAATTTCAGTGGGAAAAGGGAGGGGATGTATTCTTCCAAGGCCCTAAAGAATTCCCACTTGCAATCAAGAAACAGAAATTGAAAATGCTTAATTAAATTTGCACTATTGACAGAGAGACCAGCTGATCCAACTGGGCAGGGTTTCAGCCACAGTCCAGCAGCAAGAAAAGAACAGCAAGGTCATCTCACGCAAGGTAAACTTTTTACTTATGTTTTACATCACCCTCATGTGGTTGGCACATCTGTATGTAGAAATGTTCCAGCAAATTGTTTCAAAATTCAAGATCTCATCCTGACATTGTTCAAGTCAAGTATCACATTCTATTTTCATCCAAGTCAGACACGTAATTTGCTAAATTTACAGGAAACTGCAGTCTGAAGTTAAGAAGTGAGGGGGTTTTTTTTTTGTCATAATGGTGAATGTGAATGCTTAGTGAGTGAAAATGGAGAAAAAGGAAGAAAGACAAACAGATGAAGTCTATTCCAACAGATGCATTGCTATGTGCAAACAAATTAGCAATACCCATGTACAGATTAACAGTCACTCTTCACCTCTGTACCATCCACCTAATTCTGCACTAAATGCACTGTACATCTTTAAGTGTATTAGCCCCCCCTCCTCCCCCTCCCCCCCGGTCTAGGGAAAAACAGTTAACACTATGCATCATGCGAGTGCTAACTATCATGTGTCTGCCTTCACAAAAGATGGCAACCGAAAAGCTTTTAAGCCGCCCTTTCATCAGAGAGCATGTTACCATAATATGTCTTCTTATTCTGGGCCCAGTATGCTTCAAATTTTTGTGTGCATGTTGGTATAGATGGGTGGCTAATCAAAAAATCACACCGCGCAATTGTCAAGAATATTTCTTCTCTTTTTTGTACGTGCAACATCAACAAGGCCTTAAGGCTGAAGGCTCATCTCCTGACGAAGGGGAAACATACAGGCAGCAGACACACAGGCAGCTGAGTGGTTGAAGAGGAGTCAGAAGAGGACCTCCTTTTCAAACAGTATTTGAGTGCTGAAATGAAAAGGACCAACGCCATGTTGGATATGATGAAAGAGAGAGACAGATGAGAGAAAAGGAGGAACATGTGATGGACAGAGAGAGACAAGAGAAAAAGAGAAACATGAGATGGACAAGAGAGAGAGACAGGACAGAAAAAGAGAAGATAAGATAATGTTGCTTATAGCCCAGCTGACCACAAAGGGCCATATCAGGGCTGACACCACGTTAAAATCAAACATGAGATGGAAAAAAAGAAGCATACGAGAGAAGTAAAGGAGAGCAAGGCACTAAGTAAATTATATGGAATTATGACTAAAAAATTGTCAGAATGGAGACCAACAAAATGAAGAAGATAACATGGAACGTGTGAACTCTTGGTTCGCCCTTGAAGGAACCACAGTATGAAAGTGTTTGTGATGAGATGGATTGTATTACAATATTGACTGCACAGTTTCCATACTGTTAGTTGTGGGAGAGGGTATGGAGTGTCACAGTGTTTGAAATATAAATCTGATGTTGGTGGTATGCATTTCAGCCTTGCATTTGGATATTGGAGACCAGGCAGAAAAAGGAAGGTAAGGTAAGGTAATGTTGCTTACAGCCCAGCTGACCGCAAGGGGCCATATCAGGGCTGTCACCACGTTAAAATCAATTCACAAGTCATTCAGAATAAAAATCCCACAAATAAATGGTACAGAGAGAATTCAAAACCACAATTATGGATCAAACAGATCATAATTTTGTGTACATGAATAACCATATTTATTATGGAAAATTAGACAAAATCTGACACAGAGGTAACAGCTTAAGCAATCACTTACTACCACCCAAGGAAGCATGTAAACTGTGTATTGCTCACATCACTAGGAAATGGTGGTAGTAATTGCTTTAAAATTATGTGAAGAGCACTTAACACGGCACCATCTAGTGAAAGAATAATATTTTGTAAACGCAAGTATTCATTTCATCATACACATGGACTTGTACATGTACATTATGACTTTGTTACATTACTGATTGCATCCAAAATAGATTTCATACTTGCATGTATGATTATATTCATGTACTTATATGCTTGTACATGTAGACATATGCACATTCAAGTATTTTGACTGTTACAGAGCTTCTTGTTTCTATTGTGTTATCTTTCATCAGATTCACACATAAGAAATATAAACACTAGAGAGATGAATCGAGTTAGACCGTTCTTATTGTATCCTCGTTACCAAGCCGACGATTAACCACAAGGCCACAGTAATTCCGGAAGGAGGTTAATACACTTCTGTTTTATGATTGGGACAATAATGTAATCCATTATTCTACATCCCCCTTTTTCCAGAATATTGAACTATCTGAACGTCCGTTTTTTAAATTCAAATAAACTTTTGAATCAAACTCATGCAATCCAACAAGCATCAAATTAACGTTTGACAGTTGTACAAAACAATAGTTCACTTTGTTGTTCAGTTTTCAACTTTCACTTTCAGTTTCTGCACATCGACAACAAATAAACTTTTTTTTTTCCTCACAATTAAAGGTCAAGTATTTTTCGAGGTCTCACAAGTCTTCCCAATTTTGTGCGTGTGCCAGACTGAGATTGTTCTTCAGTTGATGTCTGGGTTGTCAGCGGATCATCTGGCATAACATCGAAGTGCACCTCTGGTTCAGGTTCTTGCTGTTCTGTAGGTCCTGGAAGTCTTGGGAGTGGGAGTGTTGACGTTGATTTCGGGACAACACTTGATCCTGAGCGTGACTGGCGCTTCGTCGACGTAGGTGGCACCAATTTCTTTCTTCTTCTATTTCCCATATGCGTTTGAACTGTATAGGATGCTGGTGAATGAAAGTCAGGACGACTGCTTTTTCATCTGTCAGAGTTTTCACCCACACCTTCTCTCCTTTCTTCAGCGGTGGTAGCGATTTTGCTTTGTGGCGGCGATCAAAGTTTCTTCTGTTGCTGCCTAATTCGAGCATCCCTTTTTTTGAACTGCTGTTGATTTTTGCTGGCTGGAACTTGGTTTGATGGCATTGATGGAATTCTGGTTCTTAGTCTTCTCCCCCATCAGAAGCTCTGCCGGGCTCTGTCCATGTTGAAGAGGTGCAGCTCTGTAATTTAGAAGAGCAATGTAAGGGTCGTCAGCCTTCTTCAACAAGTTTTTCACCGTTTGCACAGCTCTCTCTGCCTCTCCATTTCCTTGAGGGTGAAGAGGACTACTTGTCAAATGTGTAAAGCCATATGTTTTCTGCAAATTTGTTGAAATCTCTTGAGTTAAACTGAGATCCATTGTCTGATACAACGATTTCAGGAATGCCCTGTCTTCCAAAAATGGCTTTACAATGACCTATAACAGATGTAGATGTTGTTTGTGACAGGTGGGCTATTTCAATCCATCTGGAGAAATAATCTACTATGAATAAATATTTGTGACCTTTGAATTCAAAAAGATCCATTCCCACCCGTTGCCAGGGATAGTCAGGAGTTGGGGTTGGTTTCAGAGGTTCAGGATGATGACTGCGTTCCTTTTCACAGATGCTGCAATCAGTGATTTTCTGTTCTATTTGTTTTGAAAGGCCTGGCCACCAGATACTCTGTCTTGCCAGTGCCCTGCATTTCACTATTCCTTGATGGCCCTCATGAATGCGCTGCAACATATCTTCCTGTAGTTCAAATGGAACGACAATTCGACTTTGAAACAGCAACAATCCCTCTTGGATTGAAAGATCATGACGGACGTACCAGTACTGTTTCAACTCAGCATCTCGTCCTGCTGATTCAGGCCACAGATCAGTCTTGCAGAAATTCATGTCTTGACTGCAGACTTTGTCTTTGACCTGGTTGATGCAGATTTTCTCTCGGAGTTGATCAGTGACAGGAAGATTCTCGACTAAACAGCTGACAAACCTGTTGGTCTCGACCTCCATCTGGTGATCCTGTTGAGCAGGAACACTCCAGGGAGCCCCAGACAGTGTATCAGCTGTTACGATTCTTCTTTCCTGCTGTGTACTCTATGTCATAGGAAAAACACAACAACCTCATCCTGAAAATGTTGAATTCTTGGTGTCAGCTCATCCAAGTGCTTTTTCTTGAGTAAGGCCAGCAGTGGCTTGTGATCTGTCTCTATATTATGAACTTCTTCAGTCCAATCAAGAAATCAGCAAACTTTCACAGCCCCATGTAGCTGCCAAGAAATCACTTGAGCATAACTTTGCTCAAAAAGTCAGTGATCTTGACGCATACATTACAGGTTGCCAGTTCTGTCCTTCCTTCTGAAGCAGAACTCCTCTCCCAGTCCATAGGACGATGCATCAACAGACACTTTTGTTTCCTTTTCTGGATTATAGTGTGCCAAAACTGGAGCAGTACTCAATTGAGTCTTGAGTTTCTGAAATGCTGCTTCTTGCTGATGACTCCAGGTCCATTCATTTTCATGCTTGAGCAGGTCTCGGAGAGGTTTTGAAATGTTTGCAAGATTTGGGGAAAACTTCCCAACATGGTTTACCATGCCTAGAAATCTTCGCAATTCCGGAACATTTTGAGGTCTTGGAAGATTGGTAATCGCTTCCACCTTGCTTGGATCCACTCTGATGCCATCAGGTGAGATTATGTGACCCAGAAATTTCACTGTGTCAGTTGAGAAAACACATTTCTCATTCAAGGTGATATTGGCTTCTTGCATTCTTTGCAAAACAGCTTGTAGTCTCTCATCATGTTCCTTTTGATTTTTACCACTGACAAGAACATCATCAATGTCAGCAATAACTCCCGGAATTCCAGCAAGATATGAGTCATTTCCTGTGTGAAAATTTCAGGCCCAGAGTTGATTCCAAAGGGAAGTCTTTTGTAGCAAAATCTTCCAAATGGCGTAATAAATGTTGTTAACTCTTGTGACTCTTCATCAAGTGGAATCTGATGGATCCATTGTTACAATCAAGCTTAGTGAATACCTTTGCTCCTGACAGCTCCGCAAGGAGTTGATCCATTGTAGGAAGAGGGAAATTCTCACGACGAACATTTTCATTCAATTTGGTGAGGTCAACACAAAGTCTGACTTTCCTGTTTGCCTTCGGTACTAAAACTATCAGAGCGCACCAGTCTGTCGGTGTTGTAACAGGCCTTATGATGTCTTGTTCCTCCAGTCAAATCAGTTCTTCTTGTACCTTTTTCTTCATAGGTAGTGGAAGACGTCTTGGCGTAGTAATAGAGACTGGTTGTGAATTTTCTCTCAGTCTGATTTTGTAGACTGTCTTCATTTTTCCTAGTCCCGTGAACAACTTTGGAAATTTTGAGGCTGGACTTGCTGATTGCTGTGTGGAATTCACTCTTTCAATCAGATGAAGTGCCTGTATCGCTGGTCTACCAAGTAGTGGTTCATGAAGGTTTTCCACTATATATAGATCCTGGACTGTCTCTGTCTTTTCTGTTTTGAGAGTGGCACTGTACTTTCCAACAACATTGATCTCTGTTTTTCCTGGACCTAACAACTTCTTGTTGGTGCTCTTGATCACAGGAGAATTCTTCTGGAAGTACCGTTTTGGAACTACAGAGACATCAGCCCCGGTATCCACTCGAAATTTGACTGAAGTTCCATTCACCTGTAGTGTAGCATACCAAAAATCTTCTTTAATTGCGTTGACACAATCTTTGTCTTTACATTCTACAATTGAACCAAGTAGTATTTCATCTTGCTTTTCTTCTATATTGTGTACTTTCTTGGACCGACACATGACTGCATAATGACCTTTCGAAAAACATTTCCGGCATTCTGCATCTCTAGCTGGGCAGTCATTTCTTCCATGCATAGGACTCTTGCCACAACGCATACATTTCTTATGCTCCTGTGTACGAAATTTGTCATACTACTTTTTTTTTTTTCAACCAATTTGTCTTTTTCCTTTCAGGAATTCGGTTAATTTGTACATTTTCATTTTCTTGACCTGTCATCAAGTGTGCCTGTTGTCTGGAACTCTCATAGGCTCTGCCTATGCACACACATTTGGCTAGATCAAGTTTCTTGTCTTCAAGCATTTTCTCTCTTAGAACATCGTCTCTCACACCCATGACAATTTGGTCTCGAATCATTCTGTCTTCAAGTTGCCCAAAATTACAATGTTTAGCTAACTGACGAAGAGCAGAGACATAAGCTTCTATTGATTCTGAGGCCTCTTGTCGTCTGGAATGAAACTTGTAAGCTTCAAATGCTTCATGCATTTCTCCAACACAGAAATCTTGAAATTTGTCTATTATTTTCTGCAAATTTTTACTGTCAACTTCACTATCAAAGCTAAATCCGTCAAAAACATCCATCGCATCTTCCTCAATAGTTGCAAGGAAAACTGCTGTTTGGAATTCTGTTTCTTCTTTATTCAGCCTACTTGCCACTGAATAATTATCCCACTGCCTTTTGAATTTTCGCCAGTTGTTTGGCAATCCACTTCCACAGTCAAGTTTGGCTGGAGCTGGTATATTTGCAGTGACTGTTTCATTTGGCTTGTTGATGATGTTGGCCGTTCAGCCATGACGTCAGATGCTAACTTGATTAACCACAAGGCCACAGTAATTCCAGAAGGAGGTTAACACTTCTATTTTATGATTGGACAATAATGTAATCCATTATCTACAGTTTCTTACTGTTAGTATGAATTGTGTTGTTTCAGATGCGACTTCCACTTCTCGAGTCAGTCCATCCTCCCAAATGGAAGAAGTACATCACACATTGGGTAGGGTATTTTTTCTCCCTAAATTTGGCACGTGGACACACACACACACACACACACACACTTGCTAACTGGGTGAGGAGTAATTTGTTACATGCATATAAATCTGCTTCATTGTAAACAATAACAAAGATTGATCCTGGACAACAGAAAAGCTTAAAGTACAGCAACAAAGTCAAACACAAGGAATACAATCTGGGCATGCAGCTCGGTTGTGGGTGCAAGGGACAGTGTGAAGGAGATGACTGAATGAGAGAGTGTATAATTATCATCAGTAGGTGTTGGTGCAAGGACATGATTTAACAGTTCCATTATTCAATTTAATTTCAGTGGGAAAAGGGAGGGGATGTATTCTTCCAAGGCCCTAAAGAATTCCCACTTGCAATCAAGAAAACAGAAATTGAAAATGCTTAAATTTGCGCTATTTACAGAGAGACCAGCTGATCTACTGGGCAGGGTTTCAGCCATAATCAAGCAGCAAGAAAAGAACAGCAAGGTCATCTCACGCAAGGTAAACTTTTTACTTATGTTTTACATCACCCTCATGTGGTTGGCACATCTGCATGTAGAAATGTTCCAGCAAATTGTTTTTCAAAATTCAAGATCTCATCCTGACATTGTTCAAGTCAAGCATCACATTCTATTTCATCCAAGTCAGACACGTAATTTGCTAAATTTATAGGAAACTGCAGTCTGAAGTCAAGAAGTGGGTTTTTTTTTTTGGTCATAATGGTGAATGTGAATGCTTAGTGAGTGAAAATGGAGAAAAGGAAGAAAGACAAACAGATGAAGTCTATTCCAACAGATGCATTGCTATGTGCAAACAAATGAGCAGTACCCATGTACAGATTAACAGTCACTCTTCACCTCTGTACCATCCACCTAATTCTGCACTAAATGCACTGTACATCAGTTTAAGTGTAGCCCCCCCCCCCCCCCCCCCCCCCCCCCCCCCCCCCCCCCCCCCCCCCCCCCGGTCTAGGGAAAAACAGTTAACACTATGCATCATGCGAGTGCTAGCTATCATGTGTCTGCCTTCACAAAAGATGGCAACCGAAAAGCTTTTAAGCCGCCCTTTCATCAGAGAGCATGTACCATAATACATCTTCTTATTCTGGGCCCAGTATGCTTCAAATTTTGTGTGCATGTTGGTATAGATGAGTTGCTAATCAAAAAATCACACTGCAATTGTCAAGAATATTCCTTCTCTTTTTTGTACGTGCAGCATCAACAAGGGCCTTAAGGCTGAAGGCTCTCGTCTCCTGACGAAGGGGAAACATACAGGCAGCAGACACACAGGCAGTTGAGTGGTTGAAGAGGAGTCAGAAGAGGATCTCCTTTTCAAACAATAATTGAGTGCTGAAATGAAAAAGACCAACGCCATGTTGGATATGATGAAAGAGAGACAGATGAGAGAAAAGGAGGAACATGTGATGGACAGACAGAGAGAGACAAGAGAAAAAGAGAAACATGAGGACAACAAGAGAGAGAGAGAGGACAGAAAACGAGAAGATAAGATAATGTTGCTTATAGCCCAGCCGACCGCAAAGGGCCATATCAGGGCTGTCACCACGTTAAAATCAAACATGAGATGGAAATAAAGAAGTATATGAGAGAAAGCAGAGGAGAGCAAGGCACTAAGTAAATTATACCGAATTATGTGTAAAAAATTATCAGAATGGAGACAAACAAAATGAAGATAACATGGAACGTGTGAACTCTCGGTTCGCCCTTGAAGGAACCATAGTATGAATGTGTTTGTGACGAGATGGATCGTATTACAATGTTGACTGCACAGTTTCCATAATGTTAGTTGTGGGAGAGGGTATGGAGTGTCACAGTGTTTGAAATATGAATCTAATGTTGGTGGTGTGCATTTCAGCCTTGCATTTGGATATTGGAGACCAGACAGAAAAAGGAAGGTAAGGTAAGGTAATGTTGCTTATAGCCCAGCCAACCACAAGGGGCCATATCAGGGCTGTCACCACATTAAAATCAACTCACAAGTCATTCATTCACGCAACTCTTTAAAATATATCTTCTAAAAACGCACCCAAAATTTTGTAAATAACTTTCAACTGTAAGATCTCAGATCCAATGAAAAATGTTAATCTCTTTCAAAAAAAAAAAAAGCGAAAGAAAATGTAAACATGAAAGTCTATTACGTGTGTCTGTGTGAACAAAATGCTGAAGATGTAGTGTTCAGACAAATTTAACATAATATATGCACCTTTTCTCCAATTCAAACAGTAGAACATTTTTGTTGCTCTGCAATGTTTGTAAGCTTCTCAGAGTTCTCTGTAAACAATGCCTGCATCCCTCTGTATGGCATTTGTCAATAGGAAATCTGCAAAACAGACAGGCAAGTGGTTTGTTTGTTTCAATGTATGTAGTGCTCGCTTTCAGGTGAAGTAGTTGTAAATGACCTGTGTTCGCACTGCAGCACCAGCAGCCCTCCGTGCTCTTTCAGTCAGTGCAGGGTTTTCATTGTCATCGTCTTCATCTGCCTCCTCCTCCTCCGCTTCCTCCTCTTCGTCATTAGGTGGTTCTAAGTTCAGTGATGTGGCCCGATGGTGCAACATCATGCAGACTCCAATGATTTTGCAGGCTTTGGGGTGAATCAACACAAAGCTGTCTCAGGCAGTTCCATCGTTTCTTTAAAACCCCAATGGCCGTTTCTACAGCTGTTCCGGCTGAGCTGTGGCAGAAGCTGTAGCGCGTTTCTCCTTGTGAGATGGGGTTGGGGATTGGCGTCACGAGCCATTCTCTTTGCATGTAGCCACTGTCTCCCAGAAGGAAGCCTGTCAGTGGTCTGTTGTTGCCTTCGAACTGCTCAAACACCTCACTCTCTCTCTCAATATTCTGGCATCATGCACACTGCCTGGCCATCGTGCAACGCAGTTCCAGAACATGAGATCAGCGTCACAGATCACCTGTAAAACATACATGCACATGTGAAAGGAACTGAATGTTACATCAGTTCATTATGAAAATGACTGTATGCAAATGAAAATGTTCCTCAGTCACATTTTCATTTTATCTTAATTGCCATGTAGTTGAACTGTGAATTTGGCAATGTTTGGAGCTGATCAATAGAGCACATTTTCACCTGCGGGTAAAGAGTGATTTTTTTTTTTTCTCAAAGAGGGTTATGTACTATGTTGATATGTACCTATAGACAGAGGGATAGCACATGTAAGTATTAAAATCTCACAAATTTTATGCTTTGTTAAAAACATGTGAGAACTTTGGAACATGTATGTTGGTGAGTTAAAAACTTTGCGCGTGTGCTTAAAGCGGGGGTAGGTGATAGTGTTGTGTGCTGTGGGTAGGGATAATAAGTGAATCAACAGTAAAAACATGACCAAAAAACAAAACAAAAAAAAAAAAACCCCCAGCACAGCTGATAAGTGAAAACATTTCAAACAAGCAAGCTACACAGCTCAAATTAACTTTGTTTTGTGTGTAAGGGCACATTTTTGCACCTCAAGCAATGTAGAAAATACTACACACAACCATTTGTTCAGACTTGCACAAATGTCCCACCAGGAAAATAAAAAAAAAAAAAAAGACTTTTCAAGGATTGGTTGTTTTTATCTCTTCTTCTTTCTTTTTAACATTCTCTTTTGTTGAATCTCTATGCTTTTGTTTTTGGTAATGAAAATTTACACTTTTGCATGGTTGAATTTGCGCATAAATTTTGTTTTGTTTAATTATTATGACCTCTTTTTTGCATGTTTATGACTTATTTCATTCTGTTTCCTCTCATTATTTTGTATATTTTCTTTTGTTGAATTCATGATGATCACTTTTTTTTTTTGGGGGGGGTCAAATTCATGATGATCCCCCTTTTTTTGGTCATGTTAATGAATTGTTAATTTGTTTCATTCTGTTTCCTTAAATAATGTATACATTCATGCATTAAAGGATTTGTATCAATGCTAATGATTCAGAGACTTTCCCTTTTGTATGATGGTACTTTTCATTTTCTGTTCTCAGTGTTTCACATGCCACACACCATACATTCCATTACCATTTTGTCACAATACTAAAGAATAGACGTTTCATCAACTCCACATCAACAACTTGGCTTTCATTATCTATACATCTACTTATGTATCCATCTTTTGCTACCTTTGTATCCGATTCTGTCAAACCTAGTATATATATTTGAACAGGTTGGAGGTGATAAAGCTACTGCATTAGGACAGAGAATTTGAAGAGAGTGCACATCCACATTTTTTCTGATCAGCTGATGCCAAGTTGTGCAACTTGAAAGCGCACATCTGTTCCGAGTCACATTTCACAGAATCAATAAAATGCCTTTATAGTCGTCATAAGCTGATACTGATAGAACATGGTGCTTTATGAGGGCACGCAATACAATAGTTGAGGATCATCCGACCCTGTTTTAAACCTACCTCCTTAACTCATTTGGAAAAGAATTCTCTGTCCACATTCTACTAAACTATGTATTTATTCATTTTTTGGTCATATTTGCTATTTTTTCTTCCCAGTATCCAAGAAGAAATGAAGACAGTAGTTCGAAATGCATCTGTTAATTACAAGATATCCTCACAACATGCTAAGCTAAAATATGTAGTTAGACACAAGATACACACACATGCCACCTAGAACTGCATGCAACTAAGAAGAAAAAAAAAGGGGGGGGGGGGGGTGCTCAAGAAATTCATAAGTCTTAAATAATACTTTCCACTTTAATGATTAAGCATCAACACTAATGTTACACAGAGAGAGTTAAAAATGATGCTCTTTTGTTGTCCCGAGCACTGCACCTTGTAGAATACACTGAAGTAAAAACCGGAGACAGTAAAATACAAGAATAAAAACAACAGTCTTTTCATGTCTCAGACTTGTATTTTAACAAATTGTCGCTGTTAAAAGCTTCATCAGGCCAAAGTACAATGATAAAAGCAGAGTAAGAGGGGAAGGAGAGAGAGAAATAGGGGGGGGGGGGGGGGGGGGGGGGGGGGAAGAAAGAGAAAAAAGGGGGGGTGGGGGGGGGGGGGGAGGATGAAGATAGTTGGGTATGAGGAAAATAAGAACAAGATGACAGACCAAGAAGAAGAAAATTCACACATATATATGTATGTGAATATATACATCCACAACTGCATCCAAGTAGCATGATTAAAACAAAGGTGTACACCGCCTTCAGTTTATAAAGGTATGGTTATATGTAAAAAATTTTTTTTTTTTTTTAAAGAAAAAAAAGGGGGATGGAAGGGTGGTGGAGTAGGAGAGGGGCATGTGGAAGTGGTGATGGGGGTTGGGTGAGAGGGGATTTGTAGGGGGGGCAGGGGGGGGGGGGGGGGGGGGGGTGGGGTTAAACATGTTAATTGTCGAACAAATATATAGGGAGTAGGGGTTAAGGGGAGGGGAAGAAAGGGATAGGGTGAGACGGAGGCGGAGGCAGGGGGATGTAAAACTAGGAATTTAGATAGATCACAATCAATTCCAATATCAGTATTGGTATTTTGCGAAACTTGAAAGAGCACATATGTTTATTTTCAAGAGTGGAACAGAATTGGAATTACGTTCAAATTTCTATTTCTATTTGGAATTGGAATCCATCCAAGCATGAACAGATGAAAACAAGAAACACAATGAAAATGGAACAGCAGATAAAAGACGGGAAGAGTGATTTTATAGTATTTTCAGACCCTTTGAAATATAAAACTGTATTTGAGTGAGGAGATCACTCACACAGTCCAGCATGCATGTTATAGATGTATAATACATCACCAACAAAAACGTCACACAATAACATACATGTCCTACCAAGTCCGCAATCAGCAATGATGATGAGCGCATCTATTCACATCACACACAATTTGGATCACTGACATAAAACCATAGAGAAGTGCCAAACAATACACACTCAGAAGCTGTTTCACCTGTTGATTTCTATCACGTTTTTCTCTCAGCATAGTCAGGAACAAACACAGAGGTACTGGGTCCCTGGTGCTTTATCCTGGAGTCTGAAGACAGATGTCCAAGCGCCTGAAGAGGATGATGTGCTGACAGGAAATGGGACCAGCAGACACCAGAGTGGTCAGACATTAGGGCGTGAGGTGCTGAAATCCATGGCTGGCCAAACGGGAGTGGAATCCATGGAACCATGTCTCTGTAGTGACTGCACAGCAAGCAAGAGGTCAGTCAGAGGTGCTCATGAGGCCTTGTGGATAATGCACATGTCAACAAAACAGAAAATCTCCCTGCTTTGAATCTCTCATGGGGCTTGCTTGGCTTCTTTCCATCAATAAAATTGTTTTTCTTATGTTATATGTGTATGTCACTTCCATTTTTTTTCCCTCTACCCATGAACCTTAATTAAGGAGTGCTAGTGTTTAGAGGAGACAGTGATCCCCCAGCTTGCTGGGAAAGAGCTGTCCCTGGTCTGGGGAAAGAGCTGTCCCTGGTCATAGTCAGTGTTTCAGAGGAGACAGTGATCCCGTGTACAGCCTGCTGGGAAAGAGCTGTCCCTGGTCATAGTGCTAGTGTTTCAGAGGAGACAGTGATCCCGTGTACAGCCTGCTGGGAAAGAGCTGTCCCTGGTCATAGTGCTAGTGTTTCAGAGGAGGACAGTGATCCTGTGTACAGCCTGCTGGGAAAGAGCTGTCCCTGGTCATAGTGCTAGTGTTTCAGAGGAGGCAGTGATCCTGTGTACAGCCTGCTGGGAAAGAGCTGTCCCTGGTCATAGTGCTAGTGTTTCAGAGGAGGCAGTGATCCTGTGTACAGCCTGCCCCTGGTCACAGACCACAGAAAAATCCACCGTCATCATCAGTCCATGTGTCAGCAGATCGACAGAAAAGTAGGTGGCACTTGATCATGGCACCATACACTGTTTCCTGTGACAGCAGCACCTCCGGCTGCTGTCTGTGCCATTCAATAACAGGTATTAAAGGGGCTGCAGGTAAACTGACCAGCAACTAATTGTGGTTAATGGCTGTTAGGAACAGTACTATCAAGTAATTGGTGGAGAAGACTGAACGCTCAGCCAATCATAGGAATTTTGTGTCTGACTTACGTATGGTCACCACAAAGTTTTACTGGGTAAGAGTGACTATAATATCAGCTTCATGGTCCAATCAACTAATGTTTCCCATTCAAATTTACCACACTATATAACTTTGTGTTCCTTTATTTGCTTGCCATGTTATTTGAAATATTTTTTGTTCTTTACAGGCAGTCTTCTCCTTGTCGACTCTTCTCCTATGTAAATAAAAGACATTACAAAAAGTGAACTGATTGGGATCCACACCACCATCTTCACCCCTTTTCCCTTAATCCGTACACCATACTCCATCCCCATCCAGACTCTCCAAATCTCCCCTTATCCTTCCCTCCCCTTCAAACTGAAACCCATCTTCCACAATGACAAGTTCAGCTCAATTCTGAGGCAAGAGACTCGGCACCATACAGGAATTCTGAACTGTGGGGGATACATGTCGTGGACACCTACCCAATCATGCTCCGCGGATCATGCCAAAAAGGTTACACATTCAGTTTGTGCATCTAAAGCCTGTGCAACAGCTATAGAGTATGTTGACCATGGGTTTGGAGCAGAATTACTTACATAAAAGATCAAACAGTAGTCAAAAGCAAACGTGAATGAGTAAACATGGAAAAATGATGTGACAAGAAAGGTGCAGGTCATGATTTCTGTCTGTGGATAGCAGGGCAGCATGCATGTGTGTGTGTTTTCAAGTCTGGGGTCTTCTAGACCTGTACCTTATTCATGAGGTGTTGTGACCTTCATGGAGCAGGTACTGCGGCTGGTGGAGGGAGAACATCATCCAGAAGATGATGAGGGGACCTGGCGCCAGTGGTGCCTGTGCCCGGACGTGGACGTTGCATCAGTCATACTTCTTCTTCAGAGTCGATGTCTGAGGCATCAGCAGATGGAATAGGTTGCTGCTGCGACAAAGGCTCTGGTCCTCATCTGGTTGATTGGTGGTTAGGAGAATGTCTCTTGGTTGACAATCCTCTCCTGGGCCACCTGCCCATCGCGGGACAGCATACACTTGCTCTTGTGGGTTGGTGGATCTTTATGTTGCCCAGAACCTAGTTGCGCATGTCGATATGGTCACCAATCTGCACATCATGGCCAGTTGCCTGCCGCTTGTTGTACCGAGCCTGCTGCTGCACCGCTTTGAGTAGACCATCCAACGCCTGTTGGTGAACTGCTCCTAGTTTGCTGGTGTTGCTGTATCATGTCCACTGGGCCTGCCGTTTGTGGTGGGAGGGCTTAAAACAGGAGAAAGTGTGGCACAAACCCAGTTGAGGCATGCGACATGTTGTAAGAGGCCCGCGTCTGTCTTACTCAGGGTGAAGGATATGCAGCAAGTCATGCAGTGAAATGGTTACCTGCTCTCTGTGCATTCCCCTGAGGATGGTATGGCGTCGTTTCTGGTCCTCTTAACGCCATACAGCTGACACAGCTCCTCCACCAACTTGGATTCTGATTGATGTGGATTCGTTCAGTCATCCCATAGCTCAAGAACCATTCATGTACCAGGACATGTTAGACTGCGGATGCTTCTTGGTTGCATGTCGGGATGGCTTTACCAAACTTTCTGAAAACGTCAGTCAGGGCCAGTACAGTCATAGCCATCGCTCGCAGGCTCCAACTTGTGAAGTCGATGGCCAAGACTTCCAGCAGTTGGTTGGCTAGCAGGGGCGTTGATGGCACCTGAAACTTGGAAGGCGGTCGGTTCACAGTGCAGCGCTGACATTTGGCAAGGTACCCCTTAACTTGGCCATACATGCCTGGCCAGCAGACACAGCAGTTTCTTAGGCTGCTTGTATCACTGGTGTCCTGTTCGAACACGGATCGGCTCTACAACACCAGGGCAAATAGCTCTGGGGGAGGACATGTTCCAATGTCCCATACTGGGGTCCATTGTCCAAGTCATACAGACAGCAGAGATGATGCAACACTGGTCAGCCATCCCTCAGGTTGGGGGGAGGGGGTGGGGGGGGCGGGCGGGGGGGGCTTCCTGGTGAATCTCTTAGATGGTGGCCTGAAGATAGGTTACCACATTCTGGGCTGCTTTTCAGCAAGGATACAGAACTTTCATCCCCAGCAGAACTGGTAATTCACCAGTTCCTTGACCACCAGGGACTGGGACATCAGGACAGAGTTGGCCAGACAGCCAATTATCAATGACGTAGAAACTGCTGCCTGGTCAGTCAGGTCTGCATTCATTGCTCACCTCATGCAAAAGGTTCACCTCCAGGTGTCTCTGAGAACACTGGGCTGCTAGATAGGCCCTCATTCAGGATTTGGACATGTGTTGTTTCTCAGATCTGGTTCCTGTTTTGATTTTACAATAAAAGAGACAAGTTGTTAAACTATAGAGTCGGGTCGGAAAGTTGGTTGTTCAGTCAATTCAGCAAAGAACCCTAACATGTCATCTCTTCAGGCAATGCAACTGTATCATTATGAAAAAGAGATGGAATAAGGATGTTGGGGTAAGAGAGGGGTATCTGTTAACTGTTCCCTCTCCCAATTTGTCATTTTTCTAAATATCGGGTGATTCAGGAGTGCATTAATAAGAAGAGAGGGTGGCAAGAGTGTCTGCAAGAAGAAAGTGGCAAATGCTGAATAGTTTACGAGATGGTTATGTGGTTGTCTCTACAGTGAGTTACTTGGTTTGTTTATCAGTTGATTTCACTAGTGGGTAGGTCTGTCAATTTTGTTTTCATTGATCAGTCAATCAATGAATCGATTAATCCATCATCAATCAGATCCAAAAAGCATAGAAAGACCAATACAGAGTAAGGGTGTTACATTTTTCTCATGGAAAAAAATGGCACATAAAGACAGAGAACACACACCCATGAACACACATACAAGCACACATGCACACACACGTGTGCGCGCGCGCGCACACACACACAGAGAAAAGAGAGGGAGACAGTGTCAAGGATTCAGATTTTAGGCATTACAGCCTACTCTAAGAGACAGATACAGTAAAGCAGAGTGGATGATTTTTTTGCCCCAAAGTTTTTCATCCAAAATAACTGATCTGATGGACAGACAAATGAAGGTTGGATGAAAGTTATGTGGCAGATGTACAGTTAAGATTATATGATTACTATTCTTACTAGTACAGGTATAGCGTCTATCCTCCATTTGAGACTAAGCTCTAAATACTTTACAGTCCTCTCTTTCCTTTACACAGCAGGCTTCCTATCTGGGCAGAGCCAATGAAACGCTGCCTGTGGCACTACATTGTCATTTCCCACATCTTTCAGGCTGTCAGTCAATCACTTTTTCATTCATATCTTTAGTCTTTTGATGCAGGCTATGTGTACATGTGTTACCCACACCAACGGCCAAAGTGGCCCTCTCTTCCAAAAGTTGGTGATGGGATTACATGAGGGCAAAATGTGATGCATGTGCATTCTCACATGAAACCTGTTTATGTGAGGTGCTCTACTAGGTGTTCCAAGGTGACAGTCCTGAAGAAGTCCATTAAAGACGAAAATTTGGCAGAGAACAACTGGTGTTTTCTTTTGTTGTGATCAAGTGTATGAAACCTGTTTATGATCTCATTTGAAAGACTACTGTTTATGATCTCATTTGAAAGCCTATTTTGACCCCGCCCCCACTCCCCTCCTCTTGTCCTAACCACCCATGCCTCCCCATCATTGGAGAAAATCTTCACTCCTAAGAATTGACAGAAAATCTTCACTAAGAATTGACAGAAAATCTTCACTCCTAAGAACTGACAGACTATCCTGCTCAGCCAGCTCAGCCAGATGTACCCCACACTATTTCACTCATCTTTCAAACCCACTCTGCCACACATGGTGTCATTTCCTGCCAATCAATGAAGCTGATACGCTAAAACAAAAAGGCACTGTGTGTTTCCTTATCATACTGAAAATGTCTTCATATATGACAAAAAGAAGTGCCTGTAAAAAAGAGGGGGTTGGGTGGGATGGGGATGCTGGTTGAAGCAGGGTAAGAAAGGAAAATTTCCTTAGAAAATAAACTGTTAAACGGGTCTCCTCTTATAAGTTTAAAATATACAATTCACCGTTTTGAATAGGCCTTAGGCAAAGACAAAGGAGGATGGGATGGATATTATTCCATGCTTTCAATGAAAGGCTCAATTCTTATTCATCCAATCAATCTAGCCATGTTTTACATGATACTTTGCAATCACCTGAAGTTAAAGTTTAGGAGCAAGGCTGAGGTGGCGGTGCGGGGTGGGGGGAGAATTTAAACCCTCACTGAATGATTTCCCTCAGAAAGAACTTTTTTTCCAACATCAAGGCCAAAGTCAATGAAATATATGTCAACATCATTTTTTTTTAACTTTCTAGAAGCACAAGATTAAGATTTTTTTTTTTTTTTTAATCATTTTGCAAGTGATCTTTCACACAGAAAATGGAGACGGAAAGAAATCACACCTGAAGGCAGACTAGAGATTGCCAAAAGTAGGGGACTTTTACACTTTAGACTGTAAATGATTTATTATATCAGGGAGGAAGAGGGGACTGAGCTGGGTGTGTGGGAGGGCAGCAGTCTAATCAACTACATTTAATGGAGATGGGTAGGGTGAAGGGGAGGGAAGGCTGTTTAGGGAGAGGGGGATGGAAGGAGGAGGATGTGTAGGGTAGTTATAAACTGGATGATGACATGGGAGAGGAGATAGGGAGGGCCTTGAGGGCTGACAAGATTTTCCTTCGTACTCCTGTGAAAGGTTTCTGTTAAAAATGATCTCTTGAGATGTAATGGCATTCTATGATCCTTTGTTAGGCAAGAACAGCGCTAGTGCTTTCTGTAAGTGTAACCAAACAGTCCTTGTCATTTGATGAAAAGAATTGTTTTCACGTAATGTGGAGTACAAAAAAAAAACAAAGATTACAGCTCCTCTCTGTGAAAAATCATTGTCAATTTGGCTGAAAAATAAATAATTGTCAATTTGGCTACAAAATGAACAAACTGAATAGCAGAGAATACTATTAAAGAGAATATAAAATGTCCGAAAGCACATGCAGTGACATAAGAAATGAAGCATTATTTTAATGAAAAGGTCTTGCACATAAACACACACACTCAAAAAGCAAAACAAAACAAAAAAAAAAAAAAAAAAAAGAGGAATTCCCTCCCAGTACATGCACTGTTTGTAAAAGGAAGAGAGCGGAAGGGAGCAAACTGAACTCTTTCCTTACTCTTTCTGTTAACACAGAATACGGTGCAGACACAGAGAGAGACAGAGAACACTTTCTTCATCAAATGTTAAGGATGACTTGGTGGAAGTACTCCATCACATGAAAGTCCAAAATTCCTCAGTATACCTTTTGTTACAACTTCGTAACTATTACTAATGTTTATATGTACTACTATCATTAATTTACTTATTATTCTTGATAATACTTCTGACATTCAAGTTTACCACTTTTCCAGCTTCCTATAGCATCACTATCATTACTGTATTGTTACAATCACAATTATTAAAAAAACTATTAATGTACCTATTACATTCCATCCTTCCCATAATTTATACCTTCTCTCTCCTTTCTGTTCTTCATGTCCTCCCCTCTCCCTCCTTCCCTTGGTTTTTGTTGTTGTTGTGTGTTGTTGTTGTCCCCTTAGTATTAGTATCTCCCTCTCCCTCCTTCCCTTGTTTTTTTGTTGTTGTTGTTGTTGTTGTTGTGTGTTGTTGTTGTGCCTTAGTATTAGTATCAATACCTTTAGTATCATTACGATTATAAAAACTGTTGATTTTTTTTAAAAATTATCATTTCTATTTATTTATGCTATTATCTTATTATGTTTTCAATCACTTATTAATCTATTTATTATTATCATCATTTTTATTTTGTATTTTTCTATTTTTATTTTGTTTTTTTTTTTCTTCTTTTTTATTTTTTTTTTTTTTTTTTACTTTTTTTTTTTTTTTTACAATTTATGTTTCGTTTTTTTTTTTCTCTCTTGAATTTGTTTATTATGATTATTATAAAAATGAATTTTCTAAATACATTTCTGCATCATGCTTTTATCACCCTTAACTTCATAATAGTTTTAGCAGTATCGTCAGTAATACTGTTGTTAGTATTGACATCCCCATCACCATCCCCACTAAGACTGTTGCCATGCAACCATGGTGATTAAGAATCCTCTAACCCACTCTCCTTTCTCCCATACTACAACTGCTATTGCCTTATTATCACCATAAGTAGTAGTAATCCTATCACAATTTATTATTTCAATATTCTGACCTTTACTAATATTCCTATCATGTATCAGTACTATAATTATCATCATTACAACCTTGGCTCACTCATCATCTCCCTTCTAACAGCCTCGTTTTCATTCACCGCCTGCCTGGATTGAGGAGATCTAAGCTAAGTGACAACTTCGTTCATTTTCATTGTCCTGTTTGTTTGAAGAAGACTTTAGAGGTCGAAACGTGTCGTGTGTTTTGTCTTGTGACTCGTTCGTCCACGTTTCTCTTGGTGGTTAGCTGACATTTACTTAAGATTTGTTTGGATTTCCACCTGCAGTTGTCTCCCTTTGCAACTAGATCTGTATAAATTCCGTTTTAAGTGGGATGTTTCCATCGCAGGCTCGGGTAAAATAGATGAATTAAAACATATAACTTGTGTTTTACCATTTATGTAACACCTATAGTGTGGTATAATTAAATTCACTCCAATTTTTCGACGGCGAGAGACATGCAGACCTGTTTACCCTAATGCTGCTATCGGTGTTTGTTTGCTTTTAAACTAAAATGAGCGTTTTTTCAGCAAAATATATCGACACATGTTCCACATGTTCGTTTTTACCTACGGCTACAGGCATCACAAGTCAGACGGTTAACCCGCTGACTGCGGTGGGCCACGATCGTGGCTTTACCGCCCGACTGCGTTGGGCCACGATCGTGGCTCAGACGAGAACCGTTATACCACCACTGCTAAACATCCGGGTTGATCAGTTCACGTGACTTGCTAGTATCCATTGTGCACCGGCAAGCCTTGTCAGTCAGTTATCTCGAAGTTTTTCGTCGGTTTTGACTGAAATAATGAGTAAATCAGCGACCGAGTCGAGCAGGAGATGCGTGGAAGTGGCACGAGTGAACAATCAGTTGCCGAAGGCTGTAGTAACGAAAGCGAAGCAGGTGAGTGGATGAACTTTGATTGTTTTGTTTGTCGAGTGATGGAACACATGCTGCGTGCGGTCATTGGTTATTTTACATTTGTTGGTCCGCCACATGAAGGAAGGGGGGACGGAAGGGGGGCAGGGTACATGGTTACTTACAGGAGTGATAGGCTTTGGCCTGATCAAACTAGAAGATCGTTTCTGGGTGATTGTAGGTGTTTTGAAAGCACTTTAGAGATCAGTAAAAGTGGTGATTTGAAGAGAACAATTTATAACTTTTGTTTTTGTTATTTTTTTAGTTTGGAAACAGTGTGGGCGTGTCACGAGTGGGGCGTGCCTTCAATGAAAGCAATAGCCCTGCCCCCTCCTTATATGCTAGTGATTCAGATTTTATTCTTATTTATGATTTTTATGCATGACTTCAATTTTCATAGAATGAATAAGTAATGCTGGTCATTTTTTTTCTTTCTGAAAATCAGACTAATTAGTGGAAACTGAGTCAAGCTCTCTGTAACATCTCTTGCACCATTATGAAAACAATGAAATGAACAGAAGACTTAGGATATATGTTTTCTTGTGTGATCCAGAATCTGGAAGCACTACTGCAGAGGAGAGAGATGCTGAGAGTGAAGGAGTTGAAGAAAGAGGAACTGTACTGCTGGCCATCCTACTCATGTGCGCTCTGGCTGGGAATGTTCTGGATGTGACGTGGGACTCTGCTCCAAGTGCTTTTCAACCTTCCACAGAAGACCAAGGCCCTAACTTTGTTCTGTGTCTTCCAAGGACATATTCTTTCTTCTTGTTTTCTCCCAAGTTTCAAGTGTTTTGAGATTCAAGCAGGAAAACTGTGGTGTTTCAAACAATGTGGCTGACGTTTTGGATTACCTTTTCACCAATGTTCTGGATTACACTGTGAAGAATATCTTCAGCTGCCATCAGGGTACTGTCTTGTAATTATTTTTTTTCAGATTCCTCATTATCTCTAGTTTTACAAAAACATATAGTATTACCTATCTAGCTTCAAGACAAGCCTGCACAAATCCCCATTTCCTTATATAGTGAAATTCGATTGTTCGGATGCTGAATTATAGGTACATCATTTGAGGCACAATTCATTATACATAGCTCAAGTCAAGAGAATTATCATCTTTCCCATGTTTCCAGCACATATTTGTCTTCATTTTATCTCAGGTCTGAAGTGTTTAGGTAGTACAGAAGAAAAACTGTGTCTCTCCTAACATTTGACTTACTTTTCAAATAACTTTTTCAGAAATTTTGCCTGCTTATATTTTGAGGTCAGTCTCCAAGTAGGTACAACCTACAGTATTTCAGTTACTTCACTAGATTCTACAACATCTCTAGTTTCTAAAAATGTATAGGTTTGCATATCTAGTGCAAATAATATGTATGCAGAAGCCAAATTCTCAAGTGTGGTGTGTGACGAGTTTCCCGTCCTAGATTTTAACTACATTTCTTTAAAGCATAAATTGACATTATACAGAGCACCGTAAGGTTAACAGTAGAGCCTAGAGGTTTACCCGATCTTACCGTACCTACCGTAATTTTAAAGTTTCTCCCTACAGATACAAATTACTTTCAAAAGTAGTTCATCAACATACCATGGCACAAATTCAGGCTCTCTCCCCATTTTGTTCCACGATATTTCCGAGCGGTGTGGTCTCACAATAGTTCTGATGTTGTGGTGACAGTTTTTGCGCGCTCGAGTTCATGCGAGTTGTCGATCTTTGGTCATAGGCTATCCCTCAAACTTGATGGTTACTAACTGCAACTGCAACTACGGCTCAAGAACATATATCATTTCATATCGGTGGCATATTAGGCATTTTCAGCCTTTAGCCTGCTCAGTGTGGATAATTTATGGTTTTAGCGCGAAAAATATTTTGGTCTTATTCTCGCATTTTTATAAACACATGCGTGGTTTTAAAAATGCAAATCAATATTTGTTTGAAAGATAAGGCGTATCCAGTGTTTATCAAGACGATTTTTTGAGTGTTAAGTCTGTGCTCCAACAGCATTGACTGGCAAGTTATTTCAAGTATTAACAATTCTGTTAGTGAAAAAAGTTTGTTGCTTTCAAAGGTTTAGTAATGTGTGTGTGTGTGTGTGTGTGTGTGTGTGTGTGTTTGAACAGGTGCCTTCTAGTTGTAGATTCTGTAATCAATTGAAATAATGTGCAAGTGGTTTTAATGTCATAAAAAATGTGTGAGTTTGTAAGTTTCAGTCATGTCGCCACGTACGTAGGCGCCTGTATTCCAAACTTGGTAATCTTAAAAACTGAAGCCTTTGTTCATATGAATACTTCTGCAAACCATCAATCTTTTTTGTAAATCTTCTCTGAATATCTTCGATGGGATTTCTCTGTGTGTGTGTGTGTGTGTGTGTGTGTGTGTTTCAAATTTGTCGTCCATACAGCATTGCCATATTCAATAACCGGTCTGACTAGTTTTTTAAATAATGGGAACCATTACTTCACTATCTTTGCACTGAATATTGCCTACAATCATCCGTGCTAGTCTATTTGCTCTTTTAATTGTTTCACTGACGCGTTCATCAAATGATAAATCAGGGTCTATTATGACTCCTAGGTCTTTTCAGCATTAGTCTCTTCAAGCAATACACCTTCCATATAATAATCATACCTAGGATATTTTTACCTGCATGAGGAACTTTACACTTTGTATTATTACATTTAATCTGCCAGGCATTTGTCCATGCAACAAGTTCATCAATACTCTTATGTAATTCAGTGGGATAATCAAGTGCCTCTATTGGGATATGAACTTTTGTATCATCAGCAAAGATTTTAATCGGATTACTAACAACATCAGGCATATCATTTAAGTAGTAAATAAACAGGGTTGGTCCCAGGACAGTACCTTGGGGGACCCAGTAGTAACTTTCTCAAGATCAGAAACCTGATTCCTAACTTTAACATAATTGTTGTTGTCTATTACTTAGAAAGTCAGTAATTCACGAGAGTATGTCCCCACCTATTCCATAGCCTTCAAGTTAAGTTATTAGTCTTATATGTGGTACAATATCAAAATATTTCTGCAAGTCTAAATAAAACGGCATCAACTGGTATATTGTCATTCAGCTTGTGGAAAGCAGCTGTGAAACGCAGTATCTTCCAGTGGGTAAACACACCCGACAGTTTGAGAGCAAATGATTATCAATCAGATGAGAGTTTAGCAAATCTCTGAGTACACTCTCAAAAACTTTGCATACTGCTGAAGTCAAACTTACTGGTCTGTAGTTATCTGGACATTTTTTATCACACCTTTTTAAAATTGGTTTTACCTCAGCTACCTTCCATTCTATAGGTAACTTTACCACAGTGTAATGTCTTATCAAATAGTACTTTTAAAGGAAAAGCCAAAACATTACTCGATTCCTTTAATACTCTTGGATTAATTTTGTCAGGTCCGGCAGCTTTGTTATATTTAGCTTAGGACAGTCTTTCTTTCAAATAATTTTCAGAAGCAGAAGCAGAAAATAAATTTATATCTGCCTTTTTTTAAATCAGGAATATTCTCTACATCTTCATCTGTACACTAATAAGAAGTTATTTAAGATCTTAGCCTTCCCTTTATCCGTTATGATTAATTCACCATTAAGGGTCATTAGGTTCCCAAAAGGTTCTTTAGGCTTAGTCTTTGAATTAACATAATAGAAGAATGTTTTAGGGTTTGTTTTAATATTACTGGCTAATTTTCTCTCTCTTCCTTTCACAGACTTACCTGTAGCCCATTTAGACTGATTTCTTGCTCTTACTTCAAGCGTTGTGGTTAGGCTGTGTTCTGAACCTCTTATACCATCTGTGAGCTTGCCTCTTGGTTCTGATCTTGTCAAGAACTATAAATGGAACTGCCTTTTTTTATTTTTAATTGAATCCAGGACCATAAAAGAATTCTTTGGAAGGAAACATGCTTTTCTTGAGTCTTCAAAATAGGGATACGAAAATAAATCTTTAAGAGTAATCCCCAAAATGGGATTTCAAATGGAAAGATATTTGGTACTTTCCTCTTGTATCACTGATTCTCCAATAATGGGATTTGTTGCAGAGTAAACACGCACTCATGCGTGCACACACACACACACACACACACACTCTCTCTCTCTCTCTCAGAAAGAGAGAGAATAAGAGAGAGAACTGCAAGAAATGGACTAATACTTGACCAAAAGGTCCCCCACTGGAGCCCCCACAAAAAGAAATCTTTCCCAGTATGAACTTAAGTTGTGTTTTTTGTTTGTTTGTTTGTTTTCGCCAGATATGAAGAGAGTGGAGAAGGTGTGCAATGAATTCTCTCCCAATTTGTTCTGTCAGGAACACCAAATGTGACACAAGACGTAGAGGGCATGGAGAGAGAGAGAGAGAGAGAGAGAGAGAGAGAGAGAGGGGGGGGGGGGGGGGGGGGGGGAATAAAGATCGAATGTGTGTTGGATGTCTTAATTGGGTTTTTTTCCCCCAATCGAACGTGGTTGATTTTGTGGAAATATCTGCACACATATTGGGGCCCACTTTCAAAACCCAACCATAGCCACCAAAGGAATGAGAATGGAAATCGTCCTCCCTTAAAAACAAACACAAGCAAACAAACAAACCTGCCTCTAAAAAAAGCATGAACTGACTGAATCTCGGCCATGAAGTATGTCAATCAAGACAGCTATTTGCGTATCTATCGTTTCGTTTGCAAGCAGTTTCATTTATGGCATGTCACAGGGTAAAAACAGCCGTGGCATAATGTCACAGGTTGGTGGTGTTGTTGCACAGCACCACTGATTGTTTGTCTGGTACACGACATTAACTGTCAGTGCGATGCATCTGCTTCAGGGTTTGGATTTCCGTCCTGTTTCTTTCAATCTTTTAATGGCTACGGAGTAGCCTACACCAGTTCAGTAATCATTTCTGTCCTTGTGTCATGGTGGCCGTTGTCACGTGTTTACACGAAACGTGGGCTGCCCTTTGGCAAATGATGCCAAATTCAAGACATGCCTTTCAGCAGATTAAAGAATGTAGTGAGTTGAGTTCACGCATGAAGCAGCTCCAAGCATTCAGAAAACGCGAGAAACACTATCTGAATTGCTTTGGCTTTGGACAATGCCCCCTTCCCCTCCCCCATTATTATCTGTTCTCAGCCGTGATGGAACTACGTGACTGTTTAATGTGGAACACACGTGGCCAGTGTCACACTTTCCTTTTTACCCTGCAGTTGGCAGACAATAGACTCTCTCTCTCTCTCTCTGTACATAGATGTGCATGTGATGGAGGGGTTACAGGACAGTGAGGGTGGGGGTGGATAGTGGTGGTATATGTGTGCATGAGAGGAAGGGGGAGTGTGGGGCTCGGGGTGGGACTATGTGGAAATTTTGAATAAGCGATCCCTTACTTCACACATTGAGCATGTGATTTACTTTATCCTTTCTATAGACTATTACATGAATCTGAAATTTACTTTAGATTGTCCTGACAGCCTGTCGAAAACACAAAGCAAAGTAGTTATTGTGCTCTTTGCTGACCAGCTCACATGAGCCAATAAAAGTTTATGACGCCTAAATATCATAGACAGCAAAATCTGATTTGAAAAAAAGGGGGGGGTGGGGGGGGGGGGGGGGGGGGGGGGGGAGTAGGGCTACAAAGCCTTTAAATACAGGGAAAATGTCACTTCTCGATGTTGTTGGCAATTAACCTGTTTCATTACTGAATCCTCTGATATTCTCTCTCTCTCTCTCAGCAAGCTGACCAAACATTAGCAGCACGCTTTGAGAAGCAATGCAAAAGCCATCAACCCCCCTCGCAAGGATGAATTTTCAGGAAGAACGGTCTTTCATACCATAGTATGAATAAAGACCGCTCGCAGCTTGTGGTCCTGACCCCACACCAGACCCAAGAATGGAAGTGGGACATACACTTCACTCCACTAGCCATACCAAAGTAGGACCTACCTTGCAATGGGTGTGTGACAGCCCTGATGTGGCCCTTTGCAGTCGGCTGGGCTATAAGCAACATTATCTTATCTTATCTTGCAATGGGTGATGAATCAGTACTACTGGCCAAGGATGGCAGAGGACATCAAGAAATATGTTGCTTCCTAACCCCTGTGCCAACACTGGTCAACCTGTCAGTGGGGCGATTCTCCCCCAGGCCAGCCTGACAATCCAGACACAGGCCAGCAGGAGCCAAATAATATATTCTGAGGCTTCATCGGTGTCTTGGTAACCCAGAGGTAGCGCCAAAAGCATAATGGACCAGGATCGGTGTGGATCATCAAGTAGGAGCTTTTCTTGAGGAAGAATTTTTTTTTTCAGGGGGCCTATGTGACGAGTCACTTGACAAGTCCACCTGATCGGTCCCACTCACCCATCTTGTACAAAATGTACAAACCCCAAACCGCAGAATAGATTTCAAATCTATGCCAATTACCCCCACCCCCTCTTCATAGAGAAAATATTACAAATCCCTTCCCCTAGAGGACCCACTGACCACTCCCAACTCTTGTCACACTTTTTGACTGTGAACATGCTGACAAAGAGGCTGTTTGGATACACTGTGAATGGACACATGGGTGAAATGTAATGGGTTGGGGTGTGGTGATAAAACCCCAGGAAAGAAGACTTAAGAACGGGGGGCAAGAACAGAACGCGTGGTGAATCCAGATAATAAAGTGATGAATTCAAAATAAGCAGAGGTTGTTGATAGGGAAGGACTGTAACAGAGAGTAAGTATCATGGCAGGGGCAAGGAATAGAAAGAGAGTTGCAGAGGAAATGGTGATGGGGAGTGTTGTGGTCAGACACCCAGCTCCCATTTCTCCGGTTTAATTGTGGTGCTGCAAGAAATGGGAAAAGAGGAGGTTGGGGAGGTGGTAGCTGAAGTCGGTATGGATGGAGACGCCCAGCCATCCGGAATAGCTAGGCCTCACTGGAATCACAGCAGCATGGGATGGTTGGAAGTGGAAGGGGTCAGGGAGGAATCGAATACCGGATGCAGGGGGGGGGGGGGGGGGGGGGGGACTGCAGAGAAATGGGAGGTAGCCTAGTGACTGACTATATCCTGTTTCTCTGATCATGCTGGGGGCCTCTTAATTTAGTGTAAAGAATTCAAGGGTGTGGGTTCATTTCCTGTCTTGCTATTCAGTTCAATTCAGTTCAATCAACTTTACTGTCCATCAGAAATTTTTCTTCTGCTCTACATCAATTCGCAAGTACATATGAAATTACAAAGAGACATTATAAATTGTCACATAAAAGCCTGTGTTGTATATGTATTTGTATATACATCACCACTCACACACCCCTCCCACCCCCCCCCCCACCTCCATCCATGCATACACACATGAAATAAACATTAAATCCATAAGATAGATTATAAAAACAATACATAAAAAACACAATCTCACCCACACCAATGCCCAAATACTAAAAAACACACACATTCACATGCCTACACCCACCCACACCGAGTCATAGTCACAGTAAAAGTGCAATATTGCAGACTGAATTGTTCATGTCCGAGAGACAAGGGTCTTGGCAGTAGACAGGCTTTAGAGTTTAAAATGCTAATGGCACTTGGTATAAAAGACTTCTTGAAGACATTCTTCTGTGCTCTAGGCATTCTGTAGCATCTTCCTGATGGAAGTTTTTCAAAGTGGCAGTGGAAGTGGGTGTGAGGGATCAGAGATTCACAGATTTCCTGATTACAGAAACAGTACAGACTTCTCTTGAGAGCAGACTGCTTTTTTCCTTTAAACCGTACTGCCTGACTGACAATTCTGGCGAGCTTTTCTCACTCTTTCTCAGAAAAGATTTCCAAACCAGACAGTAATGTTGAATGACATTAGACTTTGTATTAAATTTATATATACCTTTTCTAGTACATGTTGACTGAAATTAAAACTATCTAATTTTCTCAATAGAAACAACCTTTGATTTGCTTTTTTGAAGATACTGTCAGTATGTTGACTAAAAGACAGCTTATGGTCAATGTGTATACCAAGATATTTGAAACAGTCAACAGTTGTTTCTATTGTCTGTCCATTTATCACAACTGGTTGAAATGAACTATCTGATGTTGAAAAGTTTAATATAAGTTCTTTGGTCTTACTACAAATTAAGTTGCAAGAAGCTGGAAGAGCACCAATCCTGTAGCTCTAAGATGTGACTTAAGTATGCTTGCTCATTTATGGAGCCTTCTTTAAACATTAAACAAAAGACTTACAAGAGCCATGTCATCAGCATATTTAAATAGGTTTAGAAGTACACCCTGGATTTTCATTCCATTTGTATAAATTGAAAATAACAAAGAAGATGGAACACATCCTTGAGGAGCACCTGTGTTTAAGACAATTTCCTCTGACAACCAACCATTCATTAATACTCTCTGGGGTCGGTTTTCAAGAAAATTTCTGATCCACTTGTTGTTGTTGTCTCGTTTGTCATGTCTTTAGATGGATTCCCCCATCTCCTTGACAAAGGTGGCAGTACGTCGCAGGTCCTCCAGTCCTCTGTAGAGCTTCCGGGCCACTGGTATTTGGTCGGGCCAGGTTTTCTCTCGAAGCGCTTGGTGGAGCGAGCAGGACTGCAGCAGATGTCTGTTGTCTGGCTGCCTGTTCTACAGGGGCACTGCTCTGTGTTGCTGATGCGGAGTTTAGAAAACAGGTGGTGTTTCAGGCGGTTGTGGCCTGTCCTGAGCCTGAAGATGACTACCTGCTCACGTTGAGTCAGCAGGTAGTATGGGTCTGCTTTGTTGTGGCGTAGATGCTGCTGCTTCCACTTGTTCTGCAACTTGGCCTTGATGATAGTCCTGAATTCAGTGTAGCTGGTAGATCTGTCCGTCTGCTCCTTTGTAGTGCCCTCCTTTGCCAAGGAGTCAGCAGTCTCATTGCCGAGCACGTTGCAGAGGGGAGGGAATCCATTGCAGGGTGACTGTGTGACTTGTGCAGAGGGAGGCGAGAGATGAGGACAGATCGTTGGGCTCTGGATCTCTGTTGGACTGAAGGGCCTGCAAGATGGACAGGGCGTTGGATAGGAGGACTGGCTGGCGTAGGGGCTGACCTCGATGTGGGCTGCTGTTGTTTTAAGGGCTTCAGCTTCAGCTCTGTAATTTGTGGAGTACAGGCCGGTAGCGAGGCAGATCTTTTCTTCTCTGCCTTCTGGATATTGGACATAGACTCCTGCCCCTCCATTTCGAATGGACTCTTCGGGAACTGGGTATGGAGGTGTTCAAGTGTGAGGGACTTTCTTTCAGGGCTACTTTGGGAATCTTTGGGCCCAACACCAGGGATGCTGCACTGGATGAGGGGAGGGGTTCCTTCACTCCAGGGAGGGACGGCAAGACATTGGGGTATCACTTTGGTATCATGGTTAAGGATATCTTGATGTTGCCGTTCTAGGATCCTGCTCTGGTGTACGAAGCTCCCTCTCTTCAGCCGTCCTTTTGTTGGCTGGGACAGTCTGTCTTTCATGGGGTGGCCTTGCAGCCTCTTGAACTTGGCAGCCTGGGTCAGGAGTTTGGCGTCTCTGTGGTCCTCAAGGGGCTGGAGCTCGGTGATGGTTTCAAGCTCTTGGATTGGCGTAGACTTCATGGTTCCTGTGATGATACGGGCAGCTTGATTCTTGATTCTGATCCACTTAATAACGCCCCCCCTCCCAAATTACAGAAAGATGAAGAAGTCTGTTAAGTAGAGTGTGAATTTGCATGGTGTTAAAAGCACTACTAAAATCTACAAACAAGATTCTTACATAGGTCTTCTGCTGCTGGAGATGCTCTGTGACTATATTTACCCAGAGTTAGTGTGGCATCCTCTGTTCCCGTAAGGGCCCGGTATGCATACTGAAAAGGATCAAGGTGCTCAGAGACTGAAGACAGAATATGTTTACTGATCACACATTCCATGCACTTGGCCAGTAGTGAGGTGAGAGCAACAGGTCTAAAATCTTAAATAAATGTCAGCGAAACCGCCCAGAGAAACGTGGACAAACGAGTCACAAGACAAACCACAACGCGTTTCAACCTCTTAGGTCTTCTTCAGGTGCAACAAACATGAAACAAATAACGAAAATGCACTTAGCTTTGATCGCTTCTGTGTTCAGCGCAAGAAAGAAGGCGTTGAATGAAAACGAGCTGTTGGAAGGGAAATAATGTGCGAGTCAAAGTCGTAATGATGATAATATTACTGATAGGAATACTAATAATGGTCAAAATATTATATATAAAAAAAAAAAGAGACAAGATTACTACCAGTCTTGGTGTCAATAAGTAGGTATGGAAAGAAAGGAGAGTGGGTTAGAGCATATTTTGACCATTATTAGTATTCCTATCAGTAATATTATCATCATTACGACTTTGACTCGCACATTATTTCCCTTCCAACAGCCTCGTTTTCATTCAACGCCTTCTTTCTTGCGCTGAACACAGAAGCGATCAAAGCTAAGTGCATTTTCGTTATTTGTTTCATGTTTGTTGCACCTGAAGAAGACCTAAGAGGTTGAAACGCGTTGTGGTTTGTCTTGTGACTCGTTTGTCCACGTTTCTCTGGGCGGTTCGCTGACATTTATTTAAGATTTGTTTAGATTTCCGCCTGCAGTCGTTTCACTTTTGCAACTAGGTCTAAAATCATTAAGTTCTTGAGGTTTTGGAAATTTAGGGAGTAGAGTAATAGTAGAACATTTCCATACATGAGGAACTACACATATATCAAGCAAGAACTGAAACAAACAGGTCATAAACCCAGGTAACTGGAAAGCACAGGATTTCAAAACATTGCCACACAGACCATCAGGCCCAGGAGCTTTGTTGGCTTTAATCCATGACAGGCACGCACCAACCTCTCATTCTCTGTCAGCTGAATTGGGCACATATGGAGGAACAAAATGACACACTGACTCACGCTCACTGTGGAAATCAGTGGTATCAAAACGAGCATGTGTGCATTCGGCTGATTAAACAAACTGTTGTGAGTTGCCTATTATTGTATCATGTTTTTTCTTGTTCCTCCGCAACTTGGGCCTGAGGGGATTTTCAACAGAGAGTTGAGACTGGTTCTGATTCTGTTTCCTAAAAAGCCCTATGGATGAGACTTAAAACCAAAGTTTCATGTGTGATCACATGCATAAAAACACACTTGCAAACATGTTGAATCTTATTCTACCTTTTGGAAGAGTAAACCATTCTGTGCTGATGGATAACAGTGGATGACACAGATATACACACATACACAATGGTGCAGCAGAATCTTCAGAGTTATGAAGTAGGCTGGCTAAAGCAAGCAAGTTGGTCGAAGAAGAAGAGGGGGGGGGGGGGGGGGGGGGGGGGGGGGGGGGGACCACAGC
Source organism: Conus betulinus (assembly GCA_016801955.1). Taxonomy (NCBI): domain Eukaryota; kingdom Metazoa; phylum Mollusca; class Gastropoda; order Neogastropoda; family Conidae; genus Conus; species Conus betulinus. Next base: position 230,311 of record JADBJO010001143.1, on the reverse strand, counting down.
AGGAACTGGGTAAAGAATGATTGGAACGGGGAGGCACCAATAACGTATATGGGCAAGTATTAGGATGTGCAGTCACCAACAATCATCATCAACACCCACACCCACACACTTGTCACTGTCCACCACTATGTCTCTGGTCTCTGTAAACAACATAATTGATTCTAGGCATTTTACACCTACTTGATAGCAGCTATTCACTGTATTCAACGATCATGGTATTGCTTAACAGGTCTGGAGAAACATTGAATTAAACCATGCAGTTCAATCCATTTTCTCATGATGAAACAAAGATGAGGATCAGTATTATATGTCTCGACATGGAATATCACACATGATGATAGTGAATGCCATATTTATCTAACAGGCCTACTCCCAATTTATTGGTATCATTTGGGGTGCTATTAGATCTAATTGTCAAAACATACATGTTCTGGATTGAAAATTGATATGTGTTACACGCATATCTGATGCACTTGAGCCCCGCTAGAGCGTACGTTTTCTGTAAGCTTGACAGGTTAACTGTTTGATGCATGTTCACTTACTGACCTACTCGTTTATTCGTTCGTCCATATACACAACTCAGTTACGATTTGAGCACGAAAGTGTCTGTACTGCACTTCAATCTGTCGTTTAGAACTTGTTTGGATCTTAGACCAACATGAAAATCAAATACTGTCAATGTGTGTGTATGTGTGTAGGCTGCACGTTCACACAATGTTAGGTTGATAACCAAGTCTGACCGGGGCGTTGGGCTAATGCATAACCCAGACTTCAGGTAAGGCGTAACCATGAGTCCTTCTTCTTAAAATCTCACTCCTTCGTCATAAACACTTCTTTACATTAGCTGTTAAGTTTTGCGCTGTGTGGTCCCGAAAGTTAGCAGCTGTGTTGCGACTATGACTAGTCCGCACGCAGTGGCATCCCTGATGACACCGAAATGTGAAACTGAAAGTAGACTGTACGTCTTTACTTGCCTTTCATATCTTCGTTCTCTTTAGCTAAAACATACAAAATGTTCTACACATGCCAAAATACGCATACGTTGACTTATTTCAAGTTAAAAAAAAAATGATAACAAAACAAAGCAGAGATCGCAAAACGACTCATAAAGTAACCACTTTATTGGAAACAAAATTAACGGCAGGCTTGCAGTTTTTCCCTCAACGTCATACAAACCTCGGAAAAAGGGATCAAGAGTATTACAAAACACCCAAAAGTGTAGGCCATTACACAACAGTGTAGAAATTCTAATTTTATGACGTTTAACTGTAAAATTTATCAGTCATTTTATCTACCAATCAGAGAATGGCAGTAGTTTTTTTTTTGTTTTTTTTTTTGGTGTTTGCTTTTTTTATTTTTTTTTTTCAACCACAAGCCCTAAAAACATTTGTCTTGTTTGTGTGGAAGAAAAAATAGATTTAGAATTGAAAAACATATTTCTGTGTTCATGACGTAATATCGAATCTCGTCAGAGAAATCTTGTCTGGGGCTTATGTTGCGACCATTTTTTTTCTTTTTAAATATAATTCCTTACAATTAGTATCTGACCACAAAACAGTAATGAAAACAAAAAAGTAACAGTCCCCCACCCACCCCCCGCAAAAAAAAGAAACGGGGGGGGGGGGGGGGGGGGGGGGGGGGGGGGGGGGGGGGGGGTTTAAAAAAAAAAGAAAGTCACGTGGTTTCTTGTTTTTTCACATTCAGGGTCACATTCAGCCGAGAGACAGACAGTCGACTGCGAAGCATCGTAGAGGCTACGGTGAGGACTGCACACGTTCAGTTCTTTTAAACGGCCAGAGCCGTGTTCCGAGTATAATTTTCACGGTTCATGTGAATGCATAGAGCACTGGTTTTGTAGGGAATTAAGAAGTAATGATGAATTGTGTACAGTAGACCTACTAGCGTTTTTGCTCGAGAACTACGCCAGTTTGTCTCTGGCGCCTCGGCCGGCATTTTTCTCGTTCAATGTTGCCGACATGTCGACCCCTACGGTTGAAGTAGGTAGCGGCAGCAAAAATATTCTTGCGATATGTTTAAAAGAAACAAAAGAAAAAAAATTACTGTTTTTCTTATTTAGTTCCAGAGATATTGTCATTTAAAGTCTGACACTTCCAAAACGTTAGTCAAAATGGTGATTTGGATCAACTTTGAAGACCTGGAGCAGCCAAACAACACAAAAACACACGGGGTATTTTGTTTTACAAACTTGCACACCTCAGCATGTACTTACAGTAAAACACATACACATACCAATACGAGACCTAATTTTTCTTCAGCAAGAAGCCAAAAATGACTTTTCACTGAAAACGGATGTCACATTTGCATATTCTACCACTTTTGAGGCCCTGTAATTTTAACAATTACTTTGGGCTCATGATTTCTTTCATTGTCAGTCAGTCATTCCCCTGACCGCTGGGGTCGTTGGGGGGACGGGATAAGGCAGCCGCCATTTCTCTGCAGGCTCTTGTGTCAGTGGCTGTCTTGAGATCTGGCATGGTCATTTTGGTCCAGTCCTTTATATTGTCGGACCAGCTCTCATTACTTAAGTACTAAATACGTAGTGTAAGTCCAGTTTTTTGAGGGCACAGGAGTTTACAATTATGAAATACGGAGGCTTACTATGCAAAAAGTGCAGCTTCGAACCATTTTCACAAAAAAATACACAGTAAAGTGTCATAACTCTGAAACCACTTAAGGTATTGCGTCAAAGTTTGGACTGTGATATGTTGATAAATCTCTATAAGCACATGCAATTGCAATTTTTTTTTTTTTTTTTTTTTGCCTCATGAATTTTTACCATTTCAAAATGGACGTCAAATGACATAAAAACGCAGCTAGTGTCAAGTATGTTCAAGTCTGGAAGACGAGAATCAATAGGAAGTTGCCTAAAAGTAGTGTTTATTTGGAGATGTGTTTCCTTTCATATAGTCAAAAATGAGAATATGAAAAAAACGAGTTTTTACATATCATGTAATATCTACCCAATCTTCCTGTTTCAAAATGGCCGTTACTTTCAATTTGATATTTTCAATAATAAAGAATAACCTTTGAAAAAAAAATGACCCTCACATGGGGATTTTTACATAAGACACTTAGTGCCTATGGTTGCATTTACCTTTTGAAGTACATTGAAGTCTATTTCAGTACAGCTTCTTGCCATTATGCTGAGGAAAAAAAAAAAAAGCAGAAGAAATGTCACTACCTCAGCTATTTAAGGTACATATTTGGCAACTTGGAATAAGAGGTCTTTACAGTACACTTTCTGATGTTTTTTCTCCTCTGAGGCAGTTTTTTATGGTGTGATAAAGCTCTAAATGTCTATGTGCAAATCCAAGGTTTTGAAGTGCCTGTTTTTCATGAAAATGATGGCTGCTGGTATGAACTGCTACATCTAATTTCATCTTCAGTTCAGAAATCTCTTTCAGCAGTTCTTGCAGCAGCCAGTTGAATAGCTCCTTCTGATAACTTCTGTAAGGTGGTAAAAGAGTGCAAAGCATCAGATGACGAAACTGATTTTTCTGTGTTTGCTCCTTCAGTCTGAGTAATGGTGACCAGACCAGCAGACTCGGTACTTGAAAAAGCACTGGATGCCAGAAAATCCTAACTCTTTCTTTTTTCAGGATTGCGTGCAGCATTTGGCTGGAGTTTGCTTGCTCTTTTTTGCAATTTCTCAATTTCTTTCATGAATTTCTTTTCTAGCACAGCCATACCAGTGAGTTGAAACCACTACTGGATCATGTTTCTGTAGGTAGTACTGGTTCCCGTTTCTTAAAAAGTGTTCAGGTCCCTCAACAGTTCAAATGTTGTTGGTCTAAGTGATGAAGCACGCTGTTCGATGTACTTGAAGTGATGACCCTAAACTTTCAATGTCAATTTTGGATGTCTGGGACAAGAAAGCAGGTCTTTAATCACATATTGCTAGTTTCAAAGTCTTTTGCTCTGTCAATACAAGAATGTAACGCAGCCTGGCAAGTGCAGCACTGGTCCCTTCCAGAAGCTGGAGCAGAAAAGCTGCAGTGTCATCAAAAGTTTTTCCCCCCATCAGTCTTCAGAATGAGTAACTGGATCGGCAGGCGATTTGTCAGTTCAATGGTTGGAAGTGCTCATTGATGCCCATTCCCAGAAGCAAGGAATGCAGATGTGTAGTCTTGTGAACACTGGACCATCTGCAAAAAAGGCAGCAGAAAAAAAGCATATTTTAAGTCTAAAGACATTTTCAGCATATTAAAACACTAACTGTATTAGTGTACAAACTGATCTAAGCATTTGTGTTTCAACAAAGTACTCATCAAACTAAGCATACATAAGTTCTTTGTGCATGCAAGTAAATTTGCATTTAATTTCTTGTTCAAGCTAAAATATTCATTGCTACTAACAATGAATGAGTGTGCATGTAGTATGTTTATGCTCCACACATCAGACATTTTCATGACTGATTATGTACTGTTTCTTTTCCAGAATAAAACACATATACATATAATTATATTTATCGTATCGTAATACAGTTACACATTATCTCCATGATAACCTATATTATGAATATTTATGCAGTTAATTAAATGTTTCTATTCACAAACTTACACTGATATCTTTATGCATGTAAGTACATATTTCCATCAATCAACTTTACAGTGGTACGCCTTTCTTTGATGTGTGCAGTCACTGAGTCAGTTGCAAACCCTCCACTTCACACACACACGCACGTGCGCGCACACGCACACATGCATGCATGCTTGTTGATACACCATGTGTGTTTATAAAAAAACAAAACGGACGATAATAAAATGCAAATGTACGGGTGCTCATGTGCGTGTGTGCACTTCACATATACTGATATAGGATATAGTGATTTCAGACAGGAAAACGGTAAGAAGTGTGTGAATGAATGTGCATGCTTATTTGAGCATGTGGGAGTCTGCCACTATGCGTTTGAGTGTGTGTGTGTGTGTGTGTGCGTGCATACAATTTTCACCATACTAAAAATGCATTTGATGAATAAAACAAAGGATACCATTTTCACATAAATATTGAAACATTACATTAACAGTATATGGTAAACACTGAGAATCATTTTCAATATTCCTCATCAAGAGAGAGAACATTCCTCAGATATTTAGAATTGGTCAGCACTACTTAAAAAATTCACATTGATTCCAGGCTTTTTGACTGCATTTGTACAAACGACACTTAAACTAAATTAAAGAAAATCATGTTAATATGGGTCCATTATCAAAAGCAATGAAGAGAATTTTTATCGTGATAGGTGTTCGAAAACCTTGTTCTTCGAAACTTGAAGCTATAGTGTTTGTCGAACGACCGAGTTGTTGAGTTACTTCTGTTGGCAAAACACGATTGTTCAATTTTTTGTCGTTTCCCTGACCTTAACCACGAATGGGAAAGTAAAAAAAAATACACTAGTAAGATAAAACATCAAACTTTTGGATTACTAAAATTACTGATGTTAAAAATGTCTATACATAAACTTTGTAAAAATAACTGACCGAAACTCAACTTCCAGCCATGTGATAATTTGTGCTTCAGGCATTCATATCTCATCTGAATGTTTTGCAAATATCTCTTAAAAAAAAAAACACAAAAAAAAACCCCCAGCTAATGCAGTATGACAGTATTACACCAAAACATTTCTGTGTGATGTTTAGCGATTATCAATTTCCTTGCAAAAATTCTCCAGATCTTGTTCATGAAGTTCAAAAGTTTGTCAAAGTTTTGTTTTGAAGCCGCATGTGCTGGTGAGGATTTGGTCCATGAGGCAATTGTTTTGATTGGCTAAATTGACTCAGACAGGGAATGAATGCATTAATGTACCTCGGTCGAAAGGGTATGGTCTATGCTTCATTCTGAGTCTGTGATTGATTTTTTTTTTTTTTAAATCTGAAATTCACGAAAATTGCCAGAGATGTTACAAAAACCTCATCCCGTGTTTTCGTTTGTACAATATTTGAATTTCCCCTCTGATAGTAAAATTCTATATTAAAGTCCCTCTATTTTGATACCTCATATAGCCATGTATGTTTCTGTACCCTTTAAATTGTTTAATATTTGGTACACTGTCTCAAAGTTGACTTAACCCAAAATGGCTGTGAGCCCTGGACGTTTGACAGAAGCAAGCAGATCACACACCTCATTCTCTCTTTAGTATATTTCTTCACAAAAACAAAGGAAAGATTGAACTTTATTTTGACATACTGTTCAAAGCACAACATGCAAGAAAGAGAGCATAAGGGTGCATGGAAAATGAGCAAAATCAGTGTGCATTACCAGTTGATGATGGCACTGCGTCGACTGCTGCTACCTATCTGAAGTAAAATATTTGGAAGGTCCTGCGAAGTCATTTCGAAAGTTCTTGCGAGTGTGCATATGTTACCTGATACTAATACTTGTGAAAGGAAATATGATTATTGCGCTGACTTTCTTTCTCTTCGAAGTTCAGCCAGTGCTCGTTTGAAGTCCGAGAGACTGGTTACAGTTTCATTTCTCAATTTCTGATTTTGTTTCTTGGATTTATGGAAATACGGGTCATTCTCTGGAAATGTATACCATTTCTGTGATATCTCAATTAAAAAATGAAGATGAATTTTCCGATGAAAAAAGCACTCTGTAAGTGTAAGAGAGAGATCCTGTATACTGTATCATGAAAATAAAAAAAACACTCCAAACTCTGGGTTTTGTTAAATTAATGATAAAGTAACCTGGGTCAACGCTGTCTTGCGTGTATCAACTTGGACACCATTTGATGTCATCATTAATTAAAGATTTTTGCATTATTTCTTTCTAGTATTTTTTAGCTTAAAGTGTATTGATACAACCAGTGTACAGAAATTGGTGTCATATTTTCATTTATATGCATTGTTACTGTGTTCTTCATTTCGGACATTTGGTGATGACAGGAAACTGTTCTTAATTTGTTTTCACACAGGATGACGGAGCTTGTGAATACTGTTTGTATGTGATCAGTAGCTTTTATTGCAAGGTTTAAAATGAAGGGATATTTATTCATTCCAACTACTGTTGTGTTTGAATATTACAGTTACTAAAATATGGTCTTGTTTGTAAAAACTAACATGGACACCATCCCGCGTGTAACAAGGACACCAGCAATACTTCAAGAAAAAACACCACAGCAATATAGTTCCAACAATGCTTTATTTTCTCCATGTTTCCAGCATTTCTTAGAATCCACTAAACCTTTCAGTTTGGATTGTAGATCTTGCATCCTGGATCTGTGCTTCTGACGACACCTGAGGAGAAAGGGGGTTAAAAAAAAAAAAAAAAAGGCCAGCTGTAAGATTTGCTGAGCAATGAGTTTTTTTTTGTTTTTTTTTTTTGATAATGTTATCAATACTGTATGTGTTACCTACAAAACATGTATTTTATCTGTAGGTAACATTCATAATTGGTTAGTTCTCTGGAAAAGTTGGTAATTTACCTAATACAGTCACAACTGATTGCTGCACTACAAAAATTTGCCTAGTTATGGTCATTTGTCACACCAACTAATTCCCATTAAAGTTTGAATTATTACATTTATACCAAAAAGAGAATCTACAAATGAAAAGTGGTGAGTGCCTACATGACTAAATGCAAAGAAGCTATAAGATACTTTTAGTTTTACAATGCAAACATTTTGGAAAATTAACATTGTCATGTAATTATCAATATTATGTTTATGTACAAAGCTGAGTCTTGATAGACAAGATCTCATTTTCATTTAAACATTACTGATTTGCAGAAAAGATTAATAAAAAAACTATGCATTTCAAATCGTATTAAAAAATTATATGCCAAACATTTTTTTTTTCAACTAGAATCCTTTTTTTCGTCTGATCTGATTCACCACTAAACCTCATTTACATATTTTTAAGCACTTAACAGAAAATTGAATGCTATAAAGATCATCATATCATATCTAAGTCTTTGAAACAATATACTTATGAAGACAATCTCATGTGTAAAGGAGACACCAACATACATGGTGTGTCAAATTACGTGTGAGAATAAAGTTAGTAAGATATAGACACTTTTATATCATTTCTGAACAATCGTGCAAAATAAAAGAATATTTTACGTAATTTTTCATGGAAACACCACTAGATATAATATAATATATATATATATATATATATATATATATATATATATATATATATATATATATATATATATAATATAAACAATATTTTGAGTATAATTTGTTTTTAAAGTATGACACTGATCATCATGCAATCACGACTTTTCACCCAAAAGGTGTCTTGAACTGTTGAAGACGCACAGGGCCCATTCCAGAGTTTCTTCAAATCTAAATGAATCAAAGCAACATTAGGGCAAACTTTCTCAAAGACATTACTATGTAAGAGCTACAAACACTTGTACAGTAAATAAAATCGAACATAAATGGTAAAGATGCCGAACGAAATTGTGATGCTGTTGGAACGCGTCACATGCTCGCATGTTTCAGGCATATTTAGCTGGGCATCGGCAGTAATATTTGCGACAAATCCACTCAAACTGGGTCAATTAATACATGCAAAACAATACATACTAATTAAAACTATGGTAAACAAGTGCAAAATAAAGAAACTTACTTTCACATCTTGGAGTGGCACTGAATAATGGCGTCGATTGTGAACGTTTAAGATGGACAGTCGTCGGACATCACACAGACTTTTTCGCATTCACGCGCCGTCCTCGAAAGAATGGGGGGTCAGGAGTTGGAACACAGTACGCATTTAACCATCCGCAGTCACAGTTTCTCTCCTTAAACCGGTTTCTGCATAAAGTTAGTCCCCGATACAAGTATTTGCAGATCTCATACTATCGCGAAACATGGACACATGTCATCGGTGGGTAAATGATACGATTTCGTGTAATTATCAGATAAATGTCAATACACAAGCAAGCGAATATTGGCAGCAAAAGAATTAAAACTCTCAAACCGTTTTGGTTTAGCGGCTAAATATATTTGCATGTATTGGTCCGCGCATCAGTTTCGCGTGCATGGTGTTGGAAACCGTGCGATACGCTCGAGACTCGTTCATATTTTCGTAGTTTTCTCCTAAAGGTGATGGGCGCTTGATACCTTTTCTATTGCAAAATGCACAAGGTATTTATTCATTTACATATTTTATACCGTGTTACTCCGGCTAGCTAGATAAGTATGTTATTTGTGAGATAAGGTAAAATGAGGGATCATTGAATAAAATGGATGCATAAGGTATAGTAAACAAGTTGCTAAACTGGACTTGAAATTTTTTGTCAAATAGAAAAAAACAAAGAGTAAGAGTGGGTAATTGTATGTTGACAGAGAAAGATGTTTTGAGTGGTATTCCCCAAGGGAGCATTTTATGACCTGTACTGTTTACAATTTTTGTAAATGACCTTCCAGATGAGGTAAATAGTTTTTGTAAAATTTTTGCAGAGATACAAAAAATATATGACAAATCAGATAACTATAATAGTTTGCAAGAAAATTCAAATTGCCTCCAGAACTGGTCAGACAAGTGGAATCAATATTTAATGTTGAAAAATGTAAAGTTTTGCATGTTGGCGAAAACAATCCAGAATATGAATACAACATGAAAATGGATGGTGGAAACAGGTTGGTACTGAAATGTGAGGAAGAAAAGGATCTTGATGTAATCTTTGATAAAGATTTACTTTTAGATACTCACATTCAGAAGTGTATATAAATAAAGCAAACCAAATGATTGGATTAATAAAAAGAACTTTTATTTACCTAAACAAAGAAACACTTTAAAAATTACATAAAGCTATGGTTAGACCGCGTCTTGAATACGGCAGTATAATCTGGTACCCACACTTGAAAAGACAATCAATAGCAATCGAAAGAGTACAGAGAAGAGCTAAAATCTTGCAAGAATGTAAAAAATATTCTTACACAGATAGATTAAATTACTTAAATTTGCACTCTTTAAAAGGTAGACATATTAGAGGGGATTTGATTGAAGTCTTCAAAATATTTCACCAGCAAACTGACATACAGTGGGATTATTTTTTTTGAAGCTGCTTAAACAGATAGAACAAAAAATTCTGAAGGCAAGATATTTAAGCAGTTTCGTACTAATATGGGGAGATTCATGTTCAGTAACAGAGTTATTGCTAAATGGAACAATTTGCCAATTGCACTTAAACTTGCTAATAATACTGTTTTTAAAAATTTGCTGGACGAAGACTTGAAATTTAAAGTACAGTTTAGAGCTTTTGATGAATAAGTAGGAAATACTGTGTGCATTTTAGTCCTCTTAAAGTGTTATAAAAGCAAAATAACATGAGGGGACATTGAAAGCTTAATGGCCTATGTATAAATTACTACCCTACCACTACTACTACTACTACTATCAGGTTTTTCAATGTCACAAAATGGCTACTTACGACCCCCCAAATTTGACCCAAACATGATCAAAAAAAAAAAAAAGGGGGATAGATAAGAAGCCAACACTACTTTTGCAGATGATACAATGAAGTTGCTAAACGGAATGCATTTGGTCCATTTTAAATATTTTGTTTAAATTTGTACAAGGCCTTGAGTCCGCTACCCCTCGTGTTATACGTTTCGAGAGAACGACCCAAATACAGTGCAGTCTCTCAACAGTTGGAAACCAGATTCAGCTACGATCACCTGTGAGACAATTACTGAAATTTGACACAGGATCTCCGAATAGGAGAGAAGAGCGTTCCTCTCTGGTGTACACCCATGTTGAATATGGCACTCTGAAAAAAAAGGATTTTTCGATCTTGTGACCTATGGTAGGTCAGTAAATCACGGTTTTAAATCTCTTTTTAGGGGCTTAAGGTTCTCATGTTTCTGGTGTCAATCTGACAGCTTGTCAGAGGAATATGACATCCCTAAAAAAAAAAAAAAAATTATGGAAGATGGGGGAGGGGATAGGAAGTGGGGTTAATCATCTGAAAAGAGGCAGACATGTCTTAACGCATGCCGGGTGATAACCCCGTTTGGATCGGAAATGAGAATCTCTCGACCTTTGCTGTGGCGCATGAAGTTACATTGCCTATCCCCTGCATGACATGCGCAGACCCCTGGGCATTGTATCATTGAACCAGTTCATGGGATTCACAACAGAAACTGATACAATAGAGGTGACAGCATCATGACAAATTTACCCATGAAACAAGACTGAGTGGGGAAGGAGGGGATTGGTGCTGGCATCTTGTGATCCATGTTACAGTTAGTATTATGTCAGACTTCTCCACAGTGTTGCTGTCAGCATCGCACTGTATTGTGTTGTCCGTGGAACAAGTTAGACAGAGTAGGGAAGGGAGCGAGATGGAAAGGGAAAAGGGGGCTCAGGGAAGAAACTCTGTGTCGAAAAGGAAGTAAACTGGTAACACTAACTGGAATGTGGGGGAGTGTTGTGAGAGAGTGAGGGGTTGAAATGTGGATGGTGATGGCTCTCAGTGTCACATCACACCCCAACCCTCTTCAAAACCGGTTTATCTGTTGTGCAAGTGTAGTTTTCATGTATGTTATAACTTAAGGAAGGGACACACAAACAATGCATGCAGAATCTCACATGTGCGCGTGCGTGCGCGCACACGTACGCACGCGCGCGCACACACACACACACACACACACACACACACACACACACACACACACACATACACCTGGGCGCCCACGCACCTATCTGCACACACAGACACGCACACACAGGCAGAAATGTTTACTATGCATGTACTCGGTCACCCCTTCCCCCAAACCGAGTTACTTGTTGTCTTCTCAGTAGCATTTTTAGGAACATTACATTTATGGAAAGTTCAGTTGTAACATTCTGAGAACAAATTGCATTATTTAAGTGAATCTATACTGTTATTTTCCTGACAAATTTGTTTTCTTATTCAGCATTTGAAAATGAAATAGTTAAGAAATCAACTTGTGAAGTGTGAACTTTCATTTAGATCAACTGTTTAGAAAGTTTAGATTATTTTGAAAATATTTCCGATATAAAAATATGTCAGAAAAGATATGGAAGTAAATTGAGCTTTGGGAATACCGAGTTTGCAGGGTGTGGTGACATAATTTCCGCGTGTTTGACAGGTACTTGTACACTCCACACGCACACAATATACACGAGCACACAGACTCACTCACTCACTCGCTCACCAAACTCTGTCTTGCACTGTTTTAAATAGTCTGTAGACTATCTACAAGGTCAAAAGTACAGTCGAAGCAAATTCAAGGCGGTGACTTCTTTAGTTGTACAGACTGGTTATCAAAACAAAGGGAGAGATCTGGTATATTAATTTGATGATTGTCTTATGCCATTTTTTCCTCTCCTCCCTCCAAAGCTGTCGGAGGACATTAGTCAACAGTGATGACAAAAGTTGCTGAAACTTTGTGCTGGCCTTTTTCTTACCATAGGCCTTATCATGGTTTATGTTCAGACTACTTGTAAATGCAACTAGTTGAAACACCTCAAGACCTTTGTCACAGTTTTGATAAAAAAAAGAATTCAGATGAACGTTGCCATTTTTTTATTTTTCAAAAGCAAGCATTGATATGTGGCCCTGCACAAAGCTACAGCTGCAGACCAAATGCGATAGCTGTAGCATCAAGAGAAATATACTCCAGTGGCTAATCAACTTCATCAGCTGTCAGTGTAGGACAGGCTGGAGAACACGTCTTAGATCTGAGGATTTCAAAAAAAAAAAGGGATGGGAGAGAGGAGGCAGGGGGAGAAGAAGTGATGAAAAAAAATGTGTGACACATTAGTACCTGTGTCTTGTTCTGTATCCAGTTTTTTCCAGTTCAGGTTTCCATGGTTCTGTGTTCAGCATTCAGCCACCTGTGGTCATTGAGCTGTATCGCAGCACTTCTGCTTGCATTTCAGTGGCAGGCAAATATGTAGATGAACACTATTCAGTTGGTCATTTTCTCTGGTTGTGGGTCATGTGGAGGCTTTTGTTTTGAAGGGAAAAAACACAATGTCTTGCATTCCACGAATGGTAAATTAAGGCGAGATGTTTCAGCAGGGCACAGTTGGACTGGAAAGACTTAAGTAAGTAATTTCTGCCAGCAGTTTTCAAATTGTTGAAACTAGTGAAAGTGAACTTACTGGGAACTGTACATTCTTACATTTTTGCTGTTTTAAAAAAGAGTAAAAACCTGCTGATGGTGTACTTGACAGCACAGAACACTTTCACCGCAAGAAGTAGGTTGATGCATTAAGAGCACTGGACTGCATTTATAGCTGTCTGGATTTCTTGATGGGGTTGGTCTACCCCCCCCCCCCCCCTTTCTCCGAAATAAACCAACACCCCCCTCCCCCCACCAATTTCCCACCAGGACCTCACCCCTGCTTACCGCTGGGGCCTACACAGGCCCTGAACCCTGGCTTTTTTCAGAGATTTTTCAGATAGGCCGTTTTCCAGGCTGGTAGGAAACTGGGAGCTCGCACAGAATAAGCAATCCAGAAAATCTAGAGCTGTGGATTCAGAGTGCTGCGCTGGAACCCATTTACCTCTGTCGTATATAGTATTTAAATGATAAAACTGTAATATTAAATGATCTTCTTGAAGCTGTGAGAATGCAGGTCTGCTTTTTCACAAATGACTGTCTCCTGACAGTAGAATCTTGCAAAAAGATAATGAAACATGGGCAGAATAATTTGGAATGGAAGTCTTATTAAAGCAACAAAACGTTTCATCTTGGGCGCCTTTAGAAATTTTTCTCCATTTACCAACTAATAGCCCTAAGTGATAGCCACAGTTGTTGTAATTGTAATTAGTACAGTGTTGGTATAACAATAATGAGCTTTCACTTTGATTTTGTTGCTTTTGTGATACCTGAAATGGGTGGTCTGTGTCCCTGGAAATTGGTTGCTATCCCTGGGTCCTGGAAAAGTGAGTCTTTGAAAGGTGTAAAGGGCTGGAGACAGGCCAGTCGCCATGATTTGTACAGTACAAAACAATGCAGCCTGATCAGTAAGATTGAGAATCCCAGAGTGTGATCAGTTTTAGTTGTACATGTTTACCATACTGAGTTTTTCATATTTCATATATTGTTTTTATTTGTGCATTCACTTTGACATATTTTTATAGTGTGGAATATTAAGATAGGTTTCAATGTTTTTCGTTTTTTTTTAGCCAACATTTGATTTAGCTAGTCATTTACATTCAAAGACATATTTGTAAACCCTTTGATATGCAGTTTTGTGAGTGAATTATAATGATATCAGAGTTACAGGTCTCGGTGAAGTTCCTCAAAATAGTTTCCCAAGCTGGTATTGTGTCAAGATAATTTTCAGGATTAGTTGGAGGGGGATGAACACAGCTAAGGGTCAAGGACACCTCTTTTGCTTTTCTCCTTTTGTCTTTTTGAAGTGACATATGTATCTGTTGTGCCTAAAGTTAAAACTTCTCTAGTAGAACTTTGTGTTGAATTTAATACTGGGCTTGGTCTGATAGTTACATATAAAGATTTAAATGACTGTTATGCTCTTTGATTATTAAGTTAATGAAAAATTGTGCCATTACCTTTTTTCTGCGTGTAGGAAACAATTGTACTGATATGGCGCACAGACAACAAGCAAGAGGCAGGGGAAGAGGTCGAGGGCGAGGAGAACGAGGAAGAGGACGACCCCAAAGAGAAGAAGCAGCAGCCAAGGCCTGGAACACGTGATCAAGTAAGAGTTCTGAACTTGCATGTAATGATTGTTTTAAATATTGTAATCATATTGGATAATGAGAATGTTTAGGAGAGAAGCCAGCATGAGGGGGAGCATCGTCCTCCAGAGGGCGCCTTCAGTGACAGTTACCATGAACACAGATACTGAAGGCTGATATGAACCAGTGGGTATGAACCTGGGGAGGAATTTGAAATAGAAAGGGTGGGGTTCACAACCAGAACAGAACACGAAGGGCCAAAAATACAAATATGGGGTATGATGTAATTGATAATGTGGAGCTCATTTTAGTCGGACTTAATGACAGGCTAAAATTTATCCTTTTGTAGGGCTCCTCTCCCACCCATTCCTCCCCATCCCCACCTCAGATATCTGGGGGTTCTTTGTTTATCTGACAACAAAACCGCAAAATTTTACAAGTCAAAAGGCCCCGTGGTTTTTGCAGTAACTAAGGGTGAAGAATTTATAGTGCACAAAGTAACTGCATGAGTTTGGCTGAAGGATCGTTCCATGTTTTCACTTTCTTTAGCTGCAGACTGAAACAGAGTTGCAGACTTACTCATGACATTTCATAAGAACCTAGGGCGATTCAGTGGAATGCAGCAGAAAGTCTGTACATCAGATAACAGTCCCTGAGCAGTGCTGCTTCTGATGCACATCTGGAGATACTTTATGCACATATTTTGCTGTTTGACGAAGGGATTTTCACAGAGAATCCCCAAGAGAGATATTTTTTCAGTTCAAGTATGACTTTTTCTACAGCTTTGTTTGAAGTCGAAAGTTGCAAACTATTCAAGAGATGCTGCAACTCCCTTTCCTTGACAAATGCAGTCACACTCTTTCAGCTTCTGAGTTGTGGTGCCAGAGTATACCACTATTCACATCACAGGGAAAAAAAGTAATCGCATGGTTTAGATTCCTTGCTCTCTTCCCACCAAAAACTTGGTGGATGCAAGAGTTGGTCACTGATTTTGTTGGAGAAATCAACAAATTCCTTTTCTTTTGCATTCCTGATGAAGAAATGACAAAAATGGTAGTGTGGACACTACCATAATGTTTATTGATCTCGTTCAATTTTGTTGAAGAGATGGATCAATAAAAATAAGGGCAGTGCTCTTACTACACAAATATGGGTATGATGATTTTAAAAAAAGTCTTGTATGCACATGAAATCCCATTTCATTGTTGGAAACAGTTGGCCATTGTATGCTTGTAGATATGATGACACAAACATTTAACAGATACACATTGCTTGTTGTGAAAACGAGGATGCTGAACGTAAATCAACTTCGAAAATTGAGCTAAAAAATATCACGTTAAAAAAACAAAAAAATCGACGACCATATTTTTTACACAGGCCCTTGATATAGTGCACTTTCGCGAACTCTTACTCACCGAAGGAAAGCTCAGTCTAGGTTTAATGCCTGCACTACATCATGGGTTGACCTAGATCTGGTCATTTCTTGAAGATGGGGGACAGGCGAATGATCAAGCGTGGTGATGTTTTCGGTGATTCAAAGGCAAAGAATAGTTGGAAATGGACAGGAGGATGGAGACGGAGGTTGGAGGGAGCTGTTAGCTGAGCATATCCGAAAAATCAGCGTGGTAGGGACTGCTTTCTGTGAATTGTGTCACTGTGACATCTTCTACAACCCAAGAGGCTGAAAAGCTTAGAAGACCACATGAAAACTGCTGAGGTTTGGTAACAGTGAGAGGCATCTACTTAGTTCACACCTTTTGTTTTTTCAGTGTGTGTGTTTTGGGCTTGATTGAATTCTTTTTAAAATATCTTGTATCAGATGATTGAGTTTAGAAAAAAAAGAGAAATTTATGTTTGTGTTTCAGGAAGTATGAACTTCTGCACATGTTTTACTTAGTTTACCCAGGGTTCATAGGGGCCTTTTCAAGTCCTTTTTAAGTCCTTATGAATTTGGGTTTTGGTCAACAGGCCTTCTAAGTGCTTTAATTCAGCAAGGCAGTCCTTTTAATTTGTGAAAGGTACTGTTGAGTCCTTTTTAATTGATAAATGAGAGAAAGAAACTGAAATGAAATTGACAATTAAAAACGTCATTCAGCAAATTGCAGCCAGCGCGATACAGTACTGCAGCAGACAAAAAGCTAGCCTGGCATGATGTTGCAAAGTGGCTGACGTCACTCAGGATGGAGCATTTCTCTCGGGCTGATGTAGTCTTCTCAGAAGTATATATATCAGAAGTGTTGATAGGAACACTTCATTTGTACAAGCACTGAAAAAGGCCGAAGCGAAGTCTATTGGGGGAACTGGAGCAGCAGGTGACAAATGCCGAGATGATGATCATGATGTGTAGGCTGTGGCTGACGCGAATCTGCCCCTGTCAATGACCAATCGACTTGTTCCCTGAGATGATGTTTCCTGACACTAGTGACAGAAAAATTGCTCAAGGTGTGTCTGCCACTTTAATGTCTACTGTTAATTAGCTCCACTCCTCCCGCCTACATCCCCACCCCCCAAAAACGGGAGAGGGGGGGATGGAGTGGCAGTACAAAGAGAGGAGAAAGATGGATAATGAAAACTATGAAGAGTATATATGTGTGTGACTGGCTGTGTGTGTGTGGGCGGGAGTGGGGTGGTGGTGAAAGGCAGACCTGTTTACCTGTACGATTTTTGCGGTAATTTTTACCTGAAAAAATTGGAATGACGCGCGCACACGCACACACACACACACACACACACACACACACACACACACACACACACACACACACACACACACACACACACACAAATTATCGTAAAAAATCAAATCAAGAAAAATGTTAAACGAAGTTTCGTCTCCTACTGTTTTGGGCAAAAGCAGTAAGAAGACATTTCCCAGCATGCGTTGCACCTTTTACCTTGTCAAAGATGTGGACAAAGCGGTCCTATGCGCCAACAGCCAGCTCTTCCAAATCTTCAAAAGTTGCGAAAGTATTGTGGTTATGAACATTACATTTTTTTTTTTTTTTTTTTTTCCCAAATTACAGGTTTTGTCCGGGACATTACAGGTACATGAATTAGAGGCAAACAGGTCTGGAAAGGGAGTAGGGCATTACAATTTTTTTTTTTCCAGATGGAGAGGTCACAAAAATTCATGTGTTCTATTCATTACAATCGTGTTGAATTGAGAAGCCCATATTTTCTCTAAAACTGGTATTCGCACAATTAATTTTGGTGCCATTTTGAATTGTCCGACGAACAAACCGTAAATCATGAATTCACAGAAAGTATGAGAGAATCCAAAGAATCTGAAAACGCGCATTGAAAGTAAAGTCCATAAGCTCTCATTTTGTATATTGCATGCCTACGATCTTCTCTGTACAAGCTTGCAACTATACGAAATGACTGACGGCGCCAGTCCCATGAGCAAGTTGATGGTCCCGAATTTTAATCTAAATTGTCTTATGAAATTCGGACTTCCCAATTGAAATCTTTTTAATGACTCCATTTCTATGACAGAAGCAACCAAAAATATATAAAAATTATCATCCGATGAACCATTTCAACAGAATAACATTTTATCGAAGATCGTGGTAGAAGCACATGCGACGGCCATGTGGCGATGAAAGTAAGTTGTGTTTCTGATCAAATTTTAAACACAAAGTTCTCCACTCAGATGGCATCTTGGATAATGAAATTTATATGCATAACAAGAGCGAATGCCAGGTATTCATTCATTACAAAATTATTTCATGCTGTTTGGTATATTTTTCATCGAAATTGAGGGAAATATGACGTAAACTCGGTAAAGTGGGTTAATTCATGGACTTTAATCACCAGTGACTTTACACAGCCACAGAATTGTCAAATATGACTTACTGCACTTTATTCCTTGGGTCCTGAGGTTTTCATCAATATCAAATATGTTTGTATACTTGAATGGACAGGGAGCTAGACAACTCAGAAGCTGCGACAGATAGCACAAATTTTGGTTTAAACAGTTTTATTTCCATGTACATACTGTAAACATACACACTGAACACAAAGCACATTTGCCAGGATAACAAGAGGACTTATATACAGCCCTGGCAGTGAGACTTGCAGAATAAACATGTGACTGATGGCAGCCTTGCTAAAATGTATAATACAACATATTACCATAACAGACAAATTGAAACATGACAAAAGAGGTAACAAAAAAACAGTATAGTATAGTATGCTATACTTAAACAAAACAAAAGAACAGCCAACATTTAGAATTGGCGTTTAGAATTAAAAATAAAACTATGGAAAATAAACAAAGAAGAGAAAATAGTGACAGGATATTGACAAATTTTGTCAATAATAATAATGAATACTTATATAGCGCCTATTCTCAGCTAGAGACCAAGCTCTAAGCACTTTACAATCAACACTCGTTTACACAATTACTGTCTCGCGAGGCTGATTTTGAGGGCAGTGCTGCGTTGTCTGCTTTGTGGTCCGGTGGCCAGTATATATTTAAGGCGCTGCGTTGAGTGTGAACAGTGTTTCCCCAGAGTGTCACCTAGTGTGCCTGGAGAGTATCCAAAGAGTGCTCAGTGCACTGAGTGCTGAGAGAGATCTGCTCCCAGGGATGTGTTCCTGGTTTGAGCTTGTATGGAAGGAGAATAAAAGGAGAGAAACTGCTTCGTCCTCTGTGTCTTCTTGACTGGCTGCTGTCCCTTGGTTCCTGCACTTGCCACCATCTGCCTGTCCTCACCTGCACACCCCTTACCCCTCCACACCATCACAAATATAAATACAACTACTATTATACACACACACATGCACACGCACACACATACACATACGCACGCATGCACACACACATACACATACGCACGCATGCACACACACGCACGCACGCACGCATATATATATATATATATATACACACACACACACATATATACACGCACACGCACGCGCACACACACACACACACACACACACACACACACACGTATGCAAAAAGATTCACATAAAAAAGCACAGAGGAAACGAGCATACATAAAGCCATATTCGTTAAGCAACCTCTTAATATACATCTTTAGCACTACCCTCCTCCCACATACTCCCTACCCCCCCCCCCCCCCCCCCCCCCCGCCCCCCCCCCCATGATAACACATACATATCAACACAGTTACACACACACACACACGCACACACACACACACACACACACACACACACACACACGCACGCACATATTAATGGCCAACACATGCCCAAACATTACCAGTACAAAAATTATGCACACAGCAGGAAATGATGAAAGTCTTACATAACTCTTGTTGGTTACTAACATATTGTAGAAATGGACATTAGACAATGATTAATTTAACTGCACATTGTGAGTGGAAAAGTTTAGGATATAAAGGGAATTTGAAAATGCATCCTTTCCTCAGTGATGAAAAAGAAAAGAGATAATACACTCTTGTACTGATAACACGCATTACACCACGAGGGAGGAAGGGGTGGGGGGAATCGAATAGCAACTGGGGAAAACACTAGCAAACCGTGTTTAAGCCATCAGGCTGAATGGTATGCAATTCATGGAACCAGAAATCTTCCCGCTTGAGTCTCTACTCCATGTCATCTGACAGAACTTTTTCGATTATGATGCAGTGAAGATTGAGGAGGGAGTGGCCTGGTTGATTGAAATGCTTAGTTACCAGAGTTCCAGAGTTGTTTTTTTTATGTTGGATCTATGTTAGTAAAATAGTTTTTAAGGGAGTTTTTTTTTTTGTGTCTCTCCAACATACTGGTTGTGAGGACATTTATCGCAAAAGAGTAAGTAGATCAAATTAGTGGTTTCACAATCCATGTGATGCCAAATCGAAAAGAATTTGTCAGTTTTCGCACTGTAAAAAAGAACCTGTCTGGACAAGATGCTGTTTACAGACAACACATTTTTTCTCACATGGAAAGCAGCCTGCTGATTTTGTTTCTGACTGGCATATGGGCAGAGCAGAAGGCATAAGGAAATTTCTAAGGGTGTGGCTATTCCTTTTCATCAGCATTGGGGGATCAGGAATAGCCTTTTGGAGTCGGAGAGTGGACTGTAGGATTGGATGTAGCCCTTGGAACCATTTGCGGATGGGGGAATTGGCAGGGTTGTAAGTAGTAATCACTGGTATGCGCTGAGTGTGCTGTTTGGGTTTGTACTGAAGTGCTGAACATCTTGGGAGACATGTGACTGTATCCAAGGCAGAAATCAGGTACTGTGCCTTGTAGTCATGAGCACGAAGCTGTTCAAACAGTTGGGTGCATCGTGACTAAAGTCAGCGGCTTTGGAACACAGACGTTTCAAGCGCAGAAAAAGAAAAGAGTGTAGGGGAGATTTTGTTTGCAGTGGTGAGGGTGACTTGAGGTGTAATAAAGGTAGGAATGAACATCAGTGGGTTTGCAATACAAATCTGTATGGATGTATCCGTCTTCTGTTTTCAAGAGGATGTCTATAAAGGGGAGGGAGACTGCAGAAGAGCTGACAGTGAATTTGATGGTGGGATGGATGTACTGTGTGAATGTGTCAAGACCATGCAAATCTCCAAACCAGAGGAAAATATCGTCAATAAAACACTTCCATAACTCACTGCACACAGGGACAGGGCTGTTGTTCAGCAGTTCCTGCTCGAGCCATCCCATGAAAAGATTGGCTACAACTGGGGCCTTGGGAGTGCCCATAGCAGTGCCCGGTATCTGGTGGTACAATTTATCTTCAAAATAAAAAAAGAAGTTGTTGAAGACATGTTCGACAGCTTGGAGTATAGCCTGAGTAGGTGGAGCGTGAGGGAGACGGTTGTTGTTGAGATAGTGGTGCAAGGCCACCATCATGTCCTGGTGGGGAATGTTAGTATATAGCCCTACTACATCTGTGGTCACTAGTAAAGCATTATGGAAGGGTCTGTGTACATTGTTCCATTCTTCAATGATTCTTAACATATGAGTAGAGTCTTGAATGTAGCTAGGCATATTGTGCACAAGTCCAGCAAGCCAGTGATCCACAAGCTTGAACACCAGACACGATGGGTCGACCAAGGGTATATATATATGTATGTACATACATGTTGTACACATATACCCTCACCACCACCCCCCGCTGCCAAAATACGTTTGCGTAAAGCCTGGATCTGATCTGGTTAAAAAAAAAAAGAAATCCAAGGGGGCATGGTCAGTTGTGCCTTGCAACTTCATATCACATGTTTGCTGGCCTGTGTATGGAGGGATTGATGGAAAAAAGGAAAAATCTCCATGTCAGTCTCTCATCGTGAAAACCGGAAAAAATCGGTCAGTGGTTCATTTGCATATGCATCACCTTGAGCTATGCCACTGTTGACATGTCGCTATCTGTGTAATTGACTCTACCCACTCCTGTCTCTGAATGTCGCCATGTTCACTTTCAGACACACTTTCATGCTCTTCAGATGGGCTAAATTCACTGTCATCAACTTGTTCAGTATCTTCAAGGTCTGATCCTTCAGTTTGGACAAGTTAACAGCTTCACGTAAGCTGTAAACATGTTTCCTTTTCTGCTTCTTACACTGCTAGTCGAAAGTTGAGACACCATTGTGATCTGACTTCAAACACAGGAAAGGACTGGTATAAAAAAAAAAAAAGCTCGGTGATCAGCCAGCATATCATCACGTGGCCACATAGCAGTGAAAGGTTATTCATGATAAGAAGGCTATCACATGGCACGCTTCAGATTTTAAGACTGGGCATGATGTTAGCTCTAAAGATACACTAATGCAGGATGTGTTATAGTGATGTCAAGAGAGAAAGGTGTGAGCGTGTGACCTCTGCTATGGCCGACGCGAGAGTGGAGAGAATTAAGCTTCCATTTTCATCAGAAGCTATCTTTCCTGCTACTTTGACAGCTGATATTTTTTCCCAATTATTTCCAAGTCTGTGGTGTTTCAGTATCTGTGCCTTGTCTGCTTATGCATGTCTTCTACTGAGAGGAAAATATACATTGTGAAACAAAATGGCAAAGCTTGTTTGAAAGGCATATGTTTGTTTTCTGCCATCTTTGTTCTGTCCTCTTTTCACTTACATATGCATGGATGAAATCAGATATCCAATGTCAGAAGCCAGAATTCAACTTCGCTGTTTGTCCGGAGATCTTGAAATCGTGAAATGTTCGGGTCAATTTTTTTCTCCCTATGTTTCAGTAAAACTGCATCCTGATTATTCTGATCCAGGTTTTTCTTTTCAAACTGATCATGCCTTTGTCATTGTGCTGAGGGAATGCACAAATGCTGCTTTGGCCAGTGGTCACAATACAGTTCGTTGAGCCCAATGAAGATGTGTCTGCGATCAGTGCCAGTGGTCAGAACAGGTTTCGTTTTCACATGCTACCACACAGCAGAGGCTTCTTCAGGGGAGTAACCGCTGAATCTTACATTGGTGACAGTGAAATAGGTTCGTTCTGATACAGATTTATTTCAAACCTGATTCTTGTGTATACTTTGGCACAGACTCGCGCTCTTTTGTTGATTTTTTTCCAATGCTTCTCAGCATGTTGTCAGAAATTTGACATGGCCTGAAATTTCGCACACAGAAGTTAGCAAGAGTTGTTGGTTTTGGATTAGATTTCCCCTCCTGTGGTTAGTGTCCGCAAGTGCAATTGCCACCCAAGAATATGGTCTGGAATGTTTTTCCTGATTTTTTTTTTTTTTTTTTTAAGTTTGCCCCCAGGTCCTGACTACAGGCTGCCCCTTGACTGCATCATGGGGCTTCAGGCTGCCCCCTGGGCCCCCGGCCCTCCTGTTTTAAATTTTTTTCCTGGTTTCACCCATGTGTTGGTCACTTCAACAATGGTTTGTAGGTAGTCGGGCAATGCAAAATTCATCAAAAACTTTAAAAGGGGGCATGGCACTCGTGTGACACATGCATACTAGGAGACACAGAAAAAGAAGCCTCAAGTCAAAATATAAAATCGTTCGGTCTTGCACCTTTAGAATCTGAAAAGGGCCCCATCTCACCCAAGAATATCTTTTTGCTGATGCAAATCAGTGGTGGATCTGTGATCTATTTGACTTTGGCAGATATGGCCTCTCTGTCCCAAATGACCTTTTTAGATTAGTGCTGAAGATGCCTGGTAGCTCATTAGTATGGTTTAAAAATTTGGAAAATGTATGTTATATGTGGGTGCTGTTTTCATAATTTGGTTGAGAATCAGACAGACAGACAGACATACATACATATATACATATATATATATATATCTATCTATCTATCTATCTATCTATATATATATATATATATATATATATATATAAAACAATTTAAAACAGGTTTTTAATCCTTCGTTTTAAACCTGTTTTAAATTGTTATGTCGCTCCCTGTTTGGTTGAGCACTTTTAACACTCTGAGTGGCCTTTTAATTCTAATTTTACTATATATATATATATATATATATAATTAGGATTAAAAGGCCACTCAGAGTGTTAAAAGTGCTCAACCAAGCAGGGAGCAACATAACAGTTTAAAATAGGTTTAAAATGAAGGATTAAGAAACCTACAATTTGTTTTAAGCCAAAGAGCTCTCCTCAGGAGAGCTCTTTGGCTTGGAAACAAATTTGTAGGTTTTTTAATCCTTCATTTTTAAACCTATTTTAAACTATATATATATATATATATGTGTGTGTGTGTGTGTGTGTGTGTGTGTGTGTGTGTGTGTGTAAAATTGGGGGTTGTAAGGTTCTAGAAACTTTGAAAAGTCATGGAAATTTTGGAATTTGGCATGGCCTTTTCCAGGGGCTGGAAAAACTATGGGCCCCCAAACTCCTGGAATTTTCTAAACCTGCTGACAATATTCTTGCTCTAAAACCAGAAAAATAAATTGTTCTCTTAAAAAAATATTAAGTGGAAGAGAATAATTTCGAATGAAAAATTCAATGTTGTTGAACTCGCCAACATCGCAGTTACAGCAGACGATTCGCTGGTTGTCTGCTGCTGGATTTATTTCCCTTTGCAAGACTTCCTGTTTCCAGTAAACGTTCAGAAGACGTGAACAAAAATGAGAAAACATGATTGTGTTTTCAGTGACAGCTGGTTAGAAAAGAAAGACTACCAGAACTGGTTGACTCCTTCGACAGATGGGTCCAGATGTCAAGCGAACTGCACAGTGTGCATAAAAAAAAAAAAAAAAGCAAAAAACTTTGATATTGCAAACATGGGCAGAAGTGCGTTGAAAAGCCATTGCCAGGGCCAGAAACACAAAGCACTTTTGGCACTGGTTTAATATTAACATACTTCTTACTGTCATTTCCTGTGTTAGATGTGTACTTTCAGTCTTTGAAATTTGTTAGCAAGGCCGTGGAAAAGGGATTGTGTATATAGGGTGGGGGGAATTGATGATTCAGGCGCTTGCATTATTCTTCATATGGACAGTATATCATCATTTCTGTGGACAGAGTTTGCATCACATCAAATTCATTGTAAGCAGTGGTGGCGTTTGGTCTGTTTCATCTGTAAAAAAAAAGAAAACAAAACAAAAAAAAAAAAAACTGGAGTAAGCCTGCAAGAACTTGAAGTAGACCTATGTGTAGAATGATGAATTAACCTCTCTTGGGAGGATATTTGCCATGATTGTTTTTCTATATATGTATTTACATATAAAGAAAAAGAAAATTGAAGTTTGAACCAGTACTGGCAGTAACGTTTTAGTTTTCAAATGCCGGTCAAATAAGACCATTTAAACCAAGGTTCTGTTTGTGAACCAAGCACATCTAGCATGTAAATCCCTTACTAAATTTCTGAAGAGAATGCCAGTTGGCTGTTGGTATGGTTGATACAATACATATGTATAGCATGAATCCAGTGTGAAAAATTATATGTATATGTATATATATATATATATATATATATATATATATATATATATGTGTGTGTGTGTGTGTGTGTGTGTGTGAAAGAAAAAAATCCATTCAAACACTTTAAATACATCTAAAAACAAACTTGAAATTTTGTTAAAGATCTTTAAAAGGAGCTTCGTTTGTAGACGAGGATAGGCGCTAGATAAGTATCTAAATGGGACAATGTAGCATTCTCAGTTTGACTTGAGTGACTGATATTTAAGCCTCCAGTTTTGTCTGTGACTTCTTGTGATGTCTTGTGACATTGAACTTGAACTTTGCATACTGTCTCTTGCAGCCAGATGAACCAAGGGCACCTCATGCGGCAGGACCGCAACCACCTGCAGCATCTGGTGGAGGAGACCAAGGTCGTGCTGTTCATCAAGGCACTTCCCGACCAGGAGATCAAGGAGCTGAAGCGGTGGCAGAAGGAGTGAGGAATATAGCATTACAAGAAGGTGAAGCTGGGGCTGAGGCTGGTGCACAAGGACCCGAAAGCAGATACACTCCACTTGTGTTCAGGGGATCCCAGTATGTCAAAGAAAGGTAAAGTTGAAGAATGTGGAGTGTGGTGAGCTTGCCTGGAGCCATATTCTTTTAATGCCAAAGGATGGAGGAAGAAATGATTTTCCAAGTAAACTTAGTATCAAAAAAAAACATTTGGTCTCATTAAAGTGCAGTTGAAGGCATAAAATAGCACCGAAAATAATTTGCATGCTTCTGTTCAGTTTTTGTGCATTTTGTTTACAGGGTTTGGAATATTAGGTGAACATTAAAACGAAGAATTACTTGTATGCATTCATTCACGCACATACTGCAGAAAAGACATTTTTTAATAGTAATGGAATAAGCTGTATGTATTCTTGTTAGGGTACTTACTTAGTAGATATTTTTGGAAAATATTAACTTTTACAGAGCTGTCAGCCATCCTGCTTTCAGCAGAATTTATTATGCTTGAATGCACATTATTCTGCTGGCAAAAAAAGGTTTGTTTATTCGTTCTGCCATTCATTTAACCAAAGAACTGTTTGGAAAGTAACTCCCTGTTCAGCTTCTTCCACCGCAGTCATGTCAGAACAACCTGCTGGACCGATTAACTGTGACGCAGAAAAGAAGAAACAGACAGTAGAACAGAGGTGCAGATTTAGGCTTTCTGCTGTCATGATGCGAGTGCTGCTGATCCCAGCTGTCAATTTGGCCTGTGAAAGTATTCAGTCATGTCAGGAAGAACCTTAAAGATTTTCGTCCCTCCTTGAGGCAAGACACTACAGAGCCACTGATGATTCTGAAGAGCTAAAATCTGGAGTGAAGAATCTATACATTTATTTTCAAGTAGTGTGTATTATCACCGTCAAATCGAATGTTAAATCCATCACTTTTTGTGTAGTTGCAGTTTTGAATCAGCTTGTTGGGCTACATTTAAGCAAAGTCTGTCATACTTTTTTTTGTTTGCTATACCTTTGTAAAGATGCATGTTCTTAAAAAGATAGCATAGCAGACGACATGACAGGCAAAAAGCTAAGAAGATTTCCCTTCTGTGCCCATGAGTGCACACACTGAGGGTCTTGTGTCAAAATATTGCTTCTACAGTGGCTCCAGAATCGTGGATGAAACCACACATCTGGAAATAACAGAAACAGGAATTCAACCTTGCTGAATGTTTGGAGATCCTGAAATCACAAAATGATGTTGGTGATTGCCTCCCCTTGTCGTTTTGAGGAAAGCTGTGTCCTGATTACTCTGTTCCAGGATTTTCTTTTCCAAACTGATCATTCCTTTGTCAATTTTGCTGAGAGAATGTGCAGATGTTGCTTTGGCCAAAAATCACAATTCTGTTTGAGCCTAATGAAGATGAGGCCTACTACTGATGTCAGTGTTCAGAGTAAGTTTCATTTTGACATGACTTTTGGGTAGTAACCGCCTTTTCTTACATTAACTACAGTGAAGTAGGTTCTTCCTGACAGAGATTACTTTAACCTCAAGCGCCCTCATCTGCTGAAATTATTGGGACTGTACATCTTCCTGAAATCAGATGAATACATCATAGATTTAGCTTGGTTCCCGCCGTGTGGGTATTTGAGGGCACTGAGTTGGTTGATCAGCTTGCTAAGAGTGCCACAATAGTTAAACAGATCGTCTTTCCTTCATACTGATCTGAAATCCAAAGCCCCTGCTTGAACAAACTATTTGAAATTGTCCAAACCTGAAAGAGTTTTTACCATTATTCTAAGGGCGGCTGAAAAAGAGTCTTTTGCATTCAGGCCACTCATTTTACACCCATTCTTAACCTTTAACCCCTTCCCTGCCTGGTACGATTACCCGTCGTAGTGAAAACCAAAAATCACTATGCCCGTTTACGACTACGCCTTGTAGTAACTTCATCACAGAAAGCAGAAAAATCTAAATGGGAGACGGCCGTGTGTGAATGTTTCGGACTCTTCGTCTGATGTCAAGGTAGGGGCCCTTTCCATTCACATGACCGGTGAGCGACCACAGGCTATGTAAATTGCGAGTTGAAGGGTTAGAGCTGATTAGCATATTCAAGATGGCAGCGCGACCTAGCACATCATCGTCTCGACCCGTTTTTAAGCGATATACTGCGCTTGATGTGTTAGATGAAATTCTCAATGATGAAGACAGTGGCGAAGAAGACCTTGAAGGATCCGATCCTGATATTAGTGAGGAGGAGGGAGACGGATGAGAATCAGCACCATACACACTTTTATCACAGATAGGTGCTGGTGGTGACGTCGATCCTTTGTTTGCCTTGCACGATAGCAATGAGGAAAGCGGTGCTAGCGAGGGTGACGAAGCAGAAATGGTGGATCCCGTGCCATCAACGAGTACTGCACTCCCTCCTGTCAGGAGTTAATGGGGTCGTGGATGTGGTGGGGACTCAGGACGACGGTGAGGGTCCTGTGGAAGTGGCCGGGGGCGTGGCATGGGGCGTGGTCAGCAACAGCTGATCAGAGAATGGAAAGATGCAGAGGTACAGCCACCCAACCCAGATGTTGTTTTCACAGGAATCCCGGTTTGAAAGTCAACTGTGCTGATTTTCGGCCTGTAGACTATTTAGAATTATTTTTTGCTGACCTTGTAAACCATCTGGTTGTTCAGACAAACCTATATGCTGACCAGTTTCTGGAAGCACACCCAAATCTTCCAGCGTTTTCAAGGGCCAACAAGTGGGAGAAAGTGGATGGATGGTGCAGAAATGAGGAAGTTTCTGGGCATGGTTCTACTTATGGGGATTGTGCGCCTGCCTTCCATTGAACTGTACTGGTCCAAGAAACCGCTGTACAGAGTTCCAGTCTTCAGTTCCATCATGACCAGAAACCGGTTCCAGGCAAGTAGCTCTATTTTTCTCTTGTCTTTTTTACTACTTGATTCTTTTTTCCTCCACTATTCATTTTCCATATTTCTCTTCTTTGCCCTGTTCCTACTTACATGGTAAATAATAAATGTATGGATAGGTGGGACTCTGTGTGTGTGTGTGTGTGTGTGTGTGTGTGTGTGCATGCATGCATGCGACATGTGTGCATTATCATTTATTTTTTCCATACAAGTTTGTTCATTTTGCAAAACATAATGCACTTTCTTTTGAACCAGTGTGGTGCTTTTATATTCATGTGTGTGTGTGTGCGTGAAGCTGTTAGTGTGTGTTGTGTAAATGCACATGTGTATGTGTGCGTGTGTGTGTGTGTGTGTGCACATATGTGTGTGCATTATAAGCATTATTTATTTCTGTGTGCAAGTTTTCCATACAAGTTTGTTCATTTTGTAAAACACAAAAGCACTTTTTTTTTGTAGCAGTGTGGTGGTTTTATATTCATGTGTGTGTGTGATACTGTTAGTGTGTAAATGTGTGTATGTGAGTGTTTATGTGTGTGTGCATGTGTGTGTGTGTGTGTGTGTGTGTGTGTGTGTGTGTGTGTGTGTGCCCAGTTGTGGGTCCGCTTACTTATCTTGAAAGTTTATTCTGTGTTTCAGATTCTTCTTCAGTTTATGCATTTCAACGACAATGCAGCCATGCCAGTGCAAGGTGACCCAGGGTACGACCGTCTCTACAAGATTCGACCCATTCTGGATCATCTGCATGAGAAGTTTCCAGGAAGTGTATGAGCCCCGGCAAGCAGTGTGTGTTGACAAAAGTCTACTTCTTTGGAAGGGTAGACTGATATTTCGTCAGTACATACCCTTGAAACGTGCCTGGTTTGGAATAAAAATCTACCTGTGCTGTGAGTCTGACGGCGGTGTCAAGGGAAGTGGTG
This sequence comes from Conus betulinus, assembly GCA_016801955.1. NCBI lineage: Eukaryota > Metazoa > Mollusca > Gastropoda > Neogastropoda > Conidae > Conus > Conus betulinus. The sequence continues at coordinate 200,520 of JADBJO010001143.1, read as the reverse complement.
GCTACTGCTACCGCTTCAAGGTGTATGCTGGAAGGGAGGACCCCATCAATGAGGTGCAGCCTGTCCTGGAGTCCGTGAATGCAGACAACCCAACTCTCTCGACCAGCGAGAAGATGGTGCTGTACCTGGTAGCCCCTCTCCTGGAAAAGGGCTACCATGTCTACACGGACAACTGGTACAGTAGTCTGAGGCTGTACCTCTACCTCCTGGAAAGGAACACCTTGGCCTGCGGCATCATCCAGGAGAAACGGGGTATTCCAGAGGAGCTACGTGGTGCAAAGCTGGGCCCCGGCTCATCAGCTGCTCTTTGTGGTGACAAGAAGATCATCGCCACAAAGTACCACAGCACAGAAGTGGTGCACCTGCTGTCCTCTGTGCACGGCCACACTGAGGCACCATTCCAGACCGGGGACAACGGGGAATCAACATGCATCCATCCGTTTCATCACAGTACAACAGGAATATGGGTGGGGTCGACAAACAAGACCAGCTGCTTCACCCATTTGACTGCACCCGCAAGTCGATGAAATGGACGAAGAAATTGTTTTTCCATTTTCTGCAGGTTGCAGCCTGCAATGCCTTTATTTTGCCAAAGTCAAGAGGTGAAGACTCGTGTAAAACTTTCCTAGGCTTTATGGAGAGTATCATTTCTTCTTGGATTTGGCCAGACCAGGTGCCTGCTGTGTAAGAGGGCAAAACAGATGATGAGGTGAGGATGAGAGCAAACCACTTTTTGTTCCCACTGCCACCAACACCAAACAAGGCTGGCCCTACCAAGCCATGTCGAGTTTGTACTAAGAAACTCTAAAGTGCGGAAGGAATCCCGCTACTATTGCCCCTCCTGCCCCTCGCAAGTCCTGGATTGCCTTAGGCCAGTGTTTTATGGACTATCACACCAAGTTCGTGTACTGGCAATAGGATAATCTCTGTCGCTTTTCTGTTGTTGTTTTTTCTTAGTTGTACACTTCATTCTCTTCTGCTTTTTTGTGCTCATAGTTTTTCATTCTACAGGTTTTTTTTTCTTCTCAACTATGTGTGTGTTCACTATTTTGTGAATGCTGTAACCAGACCGAGTGCCATCAGTGAAAGAAGACCAAATGGATTATAGAATGTGAATCCCCTTGTGTGTTTGCTTCGAACCACAATTTGGACAGACAAAAAAAAAAAAAAAAACACCACCGTTCCCTAAAGTTATGAAGCAGGGAATGCAGACAACCTGAGGATTATGTCCAAGCCTGTGAAGTTTAGGACTGCAAGTGCTGGATTCCTGTAGGATTGCGTGGCAGTAATGTGAGTACAATAGGTTTAGAAACTCTGACCCAGTTCTACAGTGTTTTGTGTGATAACAAAAAAATTATGGATCTGTGTGTGTGTGTGTGTGGGGGGGGGGGGGTCTTTTTTTTTTTTTAACAGACAGTTGTTTATTTTTTTCTTCAGACTTTTTTTCCATTGTTGTCATTTTGAACATTTACCAATATGTATTATACTATAACAATTTATACCACATTGTGTGTACTTACACTTACAGTGATGTTGTGTAAACACTAACAGAATTCTTTGTCAGTGTTTTACAGGTTTTTTGTGTGTTGTAACATGTGTATGTTTTCAGAAACTTTTCTACTTTGTAAAACCCCCATCTGTTATATCCCTGCCCCCCCCCCCCCCCCCCGTGGCCAACAAAATTACATTATTACTATATAGCACCAAAGCTTTGGGTAAAAGGAAAGAGAAGCCCATAAAATCCAAGTCATATGTCAACAAATAAATAAACAATGATTGAGGTACTGAACCTACCCCAAATAGTAAAATTATGCCCCTTTCTAGTAGAATTGGGGTACCCCCAGTAACATACAGGTTGTTACACAGAGGGACATTTATTGACAACAATATGAATCCCAGGTGCTTGTAATGTTGTTGAGCAAACACCAAAAGGTATTTTTGCTGTGTTTTTAGTGGCTTTTCTGTGGTGTTTCGTTGTAAAACTCTTAAATTGAAAACAAAACAAAAACTGTTTTATCATATGTTATTAGTGTGAACCATCTTTATTACCCCCAAAATCAAGTTAGAATGATGTGAAATTGTAGACAGGGGTATAAGGAACTTATCCACAAAAAATCTAACAAATAACTCAACAAAATGATGAGTAACGTAGGTCATGTTAGTGAACATACCGTGAAAAGCATGATTATGCCCCTTTTTACCTAAAAAAAAAAAAAAAAAAAAAAAAAAAAAAAAAAAAAAAAATAGTACCCCCAATTACGAGCAGATTGTCATCAAGAACGAGATTCCTTGGGATTTATGACATGTGTTAGTGCTGATGTTGAGTAGTCACACCACTTTTTCATTGTTTTAGTATATTTTACAGATTTTATATGGTGCAATTTGTTTTTGTATACTTGAAAAGGGTTCTTTTTGTAAAACCACCATTCATTATATCACTGTCCATCCCCTGATGGTCAACAATACTACATTTTTGTTATACAGCATCATAACTTGAGGTATAAGGAAAGAGAATCCATAAAATCTAAGTTATATGTCAACAAATAAAACAACAATGATTGAGGTACTGAACCTACCCCAAATAGTAAAATTATGCCCCTTTCTAGTAGAATTGGGGTACCCCCAGTAACATACAGATTGTTATACAGAGGGACATTTTTATTGACAACAATATGAATCCCTTTGACCAGCCGCCGTGGCGAAGTGGTTAGCGTCGCGGACTCCCGGCTGGGAGGTCGTGGGTGGGTTCGAATCCCATCAGAAGTCATGTGGGTTTTTTGCCCCGACCGGCTCCTACCCAGAGTTGAGTTTGCTGCGGGCTCAGCTCAGTTGGGAAGACTGGGACCACACAGTCGAGTTTCATCCCTTAATGGATGCGTTCTGAGAGTGTTGCTCAAATTTCCTGACCAAAACTGCAGGTGCCTGTATCTCTTGGGCCTGGTTGATGCAGGATATATATTATGAAAGGAAGCGTAGAGTAGTACAGCCCTGTCATTTAGTCTCAGACCAAAATGGAAATCCTTAGCATCATCTTAATCATCCTCATTCTCATCGATCAGCATAAAAAAAAAAAATGTCTCAAATTCTGTGGCCCTTCATGCCCTGCTCTCATGGTGACCTCAATTTCGATGTCCTCTCCACGTCTGTGTCCTTGGTTTGGTTCCGTCAGGGTCACCGGTATCGGCGGGTCCATGGGGGCTGTCGTTGGACGGACGTGGTGGCGCTCTCTGGAGGGAGAGCTCACTTGCGCCGGCTCCGCGACTAAGCAAATTATTGTCGTCAGTAGGGGGCTTAGTAGGTGGTGTCCTGCGTATGTTAGATCAGAACAGGCGCCACTGAACACCACTGAGTGACTCGGCAGCAGTGCAGTGTTTTCCTCCGGTGGGTTGCCTCTTGACGACTTTGATTGACTGCTCCCTGTGGATTGCCGGTGCCGGGGCTGCGACGGGGGCAACCGGGCTGTGGCTGTGGACGGGGGGTGCCGGAATGAGCGGCGTGGGGGTGCACTGCCTCTGAGGTGGCGCAGAGGTTGGACAGCAAAAAAAAAAACAAAACAAAAAAAAAAAAACCAATATGAATCCCAGGTGTTTGTAATGTTGTTGAGCAAACACCAGAAGGTATTTTTGCTGTGTTTAGTGGGCTTTTCTGTGGTGTTTCGTTGTGTAAAACTCTTAAATTGAAAACAAAACAAAAACTTTTATCAAATGTTATTAGTGTGAACCATCTTTATTTAGTTTATTATCCCCAAAATCAAGTTAGAATGATGTGAAATTGTAGACAAGGGTATAAGGAAGTAATCCACAAAAAATCTAACAAATAACTCAACAAATGGATGAGTAATGTAGGTCATGTTAGTGAACATGCCGTGAAAAGCCTGATTATGCCCCTTTTACCTAAAAAAAAAAAAATCGTACTCCCAATTATGAGCAGATTGTCATCAAGAACAAGATTCCTTGGGATTTATATGACTGTCATGTGTCAGTGCTGATGTTGAATAAATAGCAAGACCACCTTTTTTTCAGTGCTTTGACTCATTCTATTTGGCACAATGTGTTTGTGTATACTTGAAAACTGTTATTTCTCATAAAATTTTTATAATTATGTCAATTTTGATGATATACTAGTTGTCAACATAATCAAATCATTTTGACAGGACATTGTAGACAAATATATAACAAAAAAACATGCAAAAAAATCAGAGAGATCTGTCAAGAAATAAGTAAGCAGTCGCCATTTTATTGAACATACCCAATAAAGCTAAATTTTACCTTGGCATACAGATTTTCAAATGTGCTATTATACTGTGGCAGTGAAGGGGTTAAAAGGCGAAGAAGCTCAGTAGTGCAGTCCATGTCATGTACCACTCATATCAAAACATATTCTTTAAGAGTGTTGAGACTTGCATGATGTGAGATGTGAACATTTTGCAGCAGACTCGTTGAAAGCCTTGTTCAGAGATGTCCCACCTGATGTGACCTTTGAATTTGTGAGGGAAATTAACATTTTTCATCTGATATAATATTTTACAGAGGAAAGAGTTATAACAAAACTTACAGTATTTTTAGGTGTATTTTAAAGGATTGTGTAAATTTTTATATAACTTGGGAGTTGAATGTTGTGACAGCGTTGATAGTGATATGGCTCTTTGTTGTTGGCTGGACTTTAAGCAACATTACCAGCATACCTGCCTTTTGGCTACCACCACATGTGCATGCACACTAGCATGCAGGCACACATGCATGCACGCACACGCACGCATGCACAGCAGCACACACGCATGTGCGCGCGCGCACACACACACACACACACACACGAGTTGTGTTTGCACTGACTGAGAGAGGGAACAAAATGAGGAATGGAGTTGGCTAGGGTTATTGGAAATGGCCAACTTAGTTATATCCGGTCTTTTGTAAATAGAAACCGGAACTGAACAATGCTGAAATGTATGTTACGTATGTTGATTGGTCCTGCGGACTTCAGAATAATTTTATTGTGAACCTTTTCAGCTTTTAGAAGATCAGAAACCCACATACATGTATGTTAATGAAAACTCTGGAACACATACTGTTAAGGAATACATCAACTGATACAATTTTTCTCTCTTTTTAAATCAGTACCATAGTTTAGCACTACAGGAAAGTAATCTGGTGGTTTGATGTGTGTTTTTAATGAGAATTTGGTAGTGAAAGGTTTGTAAGGGAAACTGTTTTTTTAAAGTATGTGATTGTTTTGTCTCTTTCTGTTCAAGGGAAATCTGGGACAGCTGTGACCTTGAGAGGCAATTTCTTCAAGATGAGGACACCAAGGCAGTGGACAGCCTACCAGTATCATGTGGATTACATGCCACCATGTGACAGTACAATAATGAAAAAAGCTTTGCTGTACGTTCATAGTAACATTCTTGGTCCAGTGAAGGCGTTTGATGGAATGCTTCTGTTCCTGCGACATAGACTACCAGATGATGTAAGAATCTTGACCTTTTGTGTGTGTGTGTGTGCATGTGTTTGTGTATGTAATTTATGAGACGAGCATAGAACTGTTGATGTGGCTATAGTCATTTTGGTGTATCCCCTGTTGACTGTCTCAATAGGTATCTTGCACATAGCTGCTTTGGTGTCATCAAATGCCTTGTTAACCAGCCTTGGACGATGGGCTCCGAGCGAGGCTTCCCGGTCAAACATGATGAGACACGGTCATGGCTCAATTCAAATTTTGTGCTGAAAGAGGCCAGTCGAGTGTTCAAATGCAATTGACCAATTGGAAATCTCATAGCTGTAGTCCTTCGCCTTCCACCTTTGGAATAATGCCATTTTTATCAACTGGTTGATGCTTTTTTATTCTGAAAATGAGTGACATTGAGAGCCACCACGAAGATGAAAATCTTGCTCACGACACCAGTGACGAGTCTGTCTTCTTACGGCAACTCTGACGGGGGGATTATGAAGGTAATTATGTGTGTGTGTTTGTTGCAAACTGAGTGATTGTGGTTCAAGTGCATGATGTTGCTGATAGCGGCAGTGATGAATGGAGTAGAGGTGGGGGGAGCTGGAGTAACTGATAAATGTTTACATTTGATTTGCTGCCACTGTGGAGAGTATTTTCTCGTTTCTGTATTTTTGTACCTTTGCAAACACGAACTGTTGAATGAAATTTGTGTTTGTATAATTTATCAGTCTTTTGGTTTTGCTAGTAATTTGTTGCCAGTTGTGTTTGCTACTTAGAAATTTAGTAGGATATTTTGAAGGGCGAGTTATGTGGGCTTGGCTGTTTTGAACCAGCAACTAAAGTCACATTTCATTACTCAAAACATATTTTCAACTGAACTTACTTTATATTTCCATTAGAATTGTAGAATAAACATGAGAGGATTTCCTCTCCCCCTCCTTTCCCATCCCCACAACAATTGTTTTTATGTGTGTGTGTGTGTGTGTGCGCTGATTTATGGGTTGGGTGTGCGGTGGAAAGTAGGCTGTAAACGGAAACAAAATCTTTTCACTTAATTCATGATTTGTAGCAGAAAACATGAATAATAATAATTGTACTTTTTTTTTTTTTAAATTCCAGACCCCAGCAGTGAAGATAGAAGTGATGATGATGCAGGTGGTGGCCCTGATGTTCATGGCGTTTGGATGCCGATCATTGGGGAGGATCCTGGACCTCAAAAACATCCCTTTCACTGCTGTCCTAGCCCCAAGCATGCTCCACCTCCAGATGCTATGCCCATAGATTATTTCAGCGTATTTGTCACTCCAGGCTTCATGGGTACAAATGTTAACCTTTACCAGCCGTGTCATCCAATAGAGCCTGACAGGGATTTCTCTCCCTTGTGCCGTGTCATGCCAGGCCGGACGACGGACAGACAGCAGCACATTCTGCCATGTCGTCCGCTATCGCATGACGGGAACATAAAAAATTCCTACACTTCCATAAAATGATCCAAAGAAAATAAGCTCTGTAACTAGTCTTGGGGATGTTGTAGCGAGTTGTAGACCATACTTTCAGTGGCCTATTGTGAACTTGGCTGACCCCAGAAGCTTGAAACAAAGAAACTGGCGGCACCGGCGCACGGCATGTATTTCCTGTGCCAGAAAAAATGTCGGTCAGGCGAAGGGGTGGTAGCAATTCCTCGCTCAGTGAAGCGCTTGAAATCATATTACAAAGTGGATGTGGATGAGGGGAGTGAAAGAGAGATAGAAAACTTTGAAAGAGAAAAGGAAAGTGAATTGTTTGAAGATGCAGCCTTCCCTTCATCTTCTGACTTGGTGTTGTAAAAGAACGGAATAGATGCAAAAAAAGCAGCATTTTTTCTACTTGTCAGACATGTTTTTCAATGCACAGTTGTGTGTACACATTGAAAGTAAATGATATGAAATTGGTATGTTCGATTAGTTGAGTGTTTGTTCTTTCCTGTGACACCTAACACAAGACTGTCAGTTGTTGTCTAGCAACCGTAAAAATAAATTAAAAAGTGGCCAAATACGTGCGTTGGCAGAATGAGCACTACGCGCGAGCGTGCGCCGGCAGGGAATCGTGCTGTACATGCCGCTCTCGGCTGGATAGTATTAATGAGACCAGCACCTACTGTCAGGAGTGGATCAATGCTAATGCTGACTACCTTCGCAGCAAGCTCACCTCCATTGTCCCATCAATGGATAAAGAGGGTGCAAACAACCCAGGAAGAATTTAGGCCTTTCTAGGCATTTGCCTCAGCATGGGACTCATTCAGAAGCCTACAATCACTTCTTACTGGGATTCCAGTCACCCCAGTCAACGGACCCCATGGTTCAACGAACATTTTTTGAGGGACTTATCAGTTCCTGTTGAAGTTTTTACTCATTGACAGTGCTAAGCAGCCCCCTCCTGGTGACCCTTGCCACCAACTATATAAAATTTAACTGCTGATTCAACAGTGTCTTTCTTCATCATTACAACCCAGACGTGGGCATCAGCATTGATGAGAGCATGATTGGGTTCAAAGGCAGAAACCCCCATCTTCGTATGTTCATTCCTCGGTAACGTCATGACGGCTTTGGGGTGAAGTTGTGGCGTGTGTGTGACAGCAAAAATGGATATACACTTCAAGGTTTGAGGTATACAAGCTGAGAAATTCTGCAGATCCAATCCATCCTCATGGCTTCACTTTTGACCTAGTCACGAGGCTGCTGAGAGACCGTGATTTTCTTCACCAAGGCTACCACCTTGGATGTGATTATTATTTCTCCTCTCCGGATCTGTTCTTTGAACTGTATGCTCAAGGCACCCAGCAACAGGCACTGTCAGAAAGAACAGGAAAGGACTGCCATACACAGAGTAGGTGATTCTTGACTTTTCTTGGGGTGGAGCTAGTATATCACAGTTGCTTGACATGATCATTGGAGGTTTACCTCTGAGTTGGTGCGAGAGAAGGATTGATAGTTGTGGGGGATGGGGCATGGGAAAAACATTTCTTTAACCTGTTGAGTGCCAGCAACCAATATTTCGGTTGATAAATACTTCCGCTTCAGTGCCAGCGACCGAAATTTCGGCACTCTTGCACTGTTTTTTGCTGGAAAACCCTAGCGATTTAACCGACTTGTTTGGTGCATGACAAAGGTTTAGGATCCTGTCCAGTGGCCAGTTAAATCATATTTCATGATGTGTACACAGACTGTGTGCCCACTCCATTGAAAGTGAAGACCCCGCAGGCTCTGAGTAGTTTTCACTTGCCTATCAACTCGAAAAACTTTTCTGCTCTCTCGAAACGGCGAATATTATTCTAGAAGAGGGCGATTCAAATCTTGAGTCAGTCGATTCACTTGACACATGGAAAAGCGACGACAATTTGGTGCATTCATCATTGATGGGTCAAGTTGACCAGCTGAAACAAGCATCGATACGCTGAGTGAGCCAGCCAGCGTGTGTGTGCTGCTTGGCAGATTGAAACTGACACACACAAAGAAGAAAATTTGCTTTCAGTCTGTGCAGGATGGAAGAGAAGACGGACTGAAGTGAGGAGGGGGGTTTACGGCAGAGGGAGAGGGAGAGGCGGGGTGTCAAGGGGGGTGGCAGACCATCAGCAGCTGCAACTCGAGCTAGGACAGCTAGGTTTCAAGCGAATTTTTCACTACCAAACTTTTATAGCCCAGCAACACTGTCATTTAGTGAAAACCCGGGGATAAAAGTTCCAGCTGGCGAAAACTTCCAGCTGCATGTTTTATATTTTACAAATATTTTTCTAACAAATTTTTGTCCTTTATTCCACATTTGTTTATATAACAGCATAGTGCTCATACCCAGATAAAGATTTCTGTTTCATTTTGATGTCAACACATAGAGAAATAACGCAGATTCCTAAAATGTACAGTTTTTATGGGGTTTTCTTAGCTAGGATGAGGAGCTATGAATTTTTGTTTATTTTATACAAAAATGCCCCAAAAACCCTTGGCAAGGGGAATGCACTCATTTACATAGGTGCTGGCGCTCAAGGGGTTAATCAGCGAACTTGCGGAGGACAAAACTGGGAATTCCCCGAGTTTTATGATTGTTCTGTCTACAAAGTTGTCAGTTGGCCTACTTTTTGTTGTCTGTGAACTGTTCTTAGAGCAAAGGGCTTGAGTAGCGATTGAGGAGTTGCCAGTTTGCCAGCAGTGTTGAAAGATGCTGATTTTCAGCACAGAGTTATATTGTGTGAGATTTTTCAAAAAGTTCAGGCTGTTTCCTCTGCCTGTGTCCAGGGAGAAAAAGCCGTTCAAGGCAGCCTGCCTGATGACTCTTTTTGCATTGGTGTATGTATGAGCGTGTGGTCTGAGGGTATCACGGAATGTGCTTTGTGCATGTGCACACATGCGTTTGTGACTTGTCCATTCACCTCTCTTTCCCTCCTCCTGCCTCCCTGCTGTTCAGACCTTTCCTTTTTTTCCCCTGATAGTAAGAAAATTATTTGCCAACAATTGTTTCCTTTTTATAATCCAGACATGCGGGCACAAGTACACACACACACACACACACACACACACACAGACCTGTAGGCATAGATGTTCTGACAATGGTTTGGTCTGATGACATTTCATTCGTTTGTATTTAAATTAAGCTGTGTGGTGGAGAATAATTGGAGGACATGGTTTCAGTCTTTAGGTAATATTACTGAAAAAAAAATTGAAAAATAGCTGCAAGTGGTATTTTTATAAATAAACAAAAGAATCCCTCAGAAGTATACCTTGTATGCATGTTTATGTGAGTGATTTTTTTCCTGAAATATACTGTGATCATAGCTTACTTTTTAACTCGCTCTAATTCTGTTTGAAACCACGCACGCACGCACGCGCACGCTTACACACACACACACACACACACACACACACACACACACACACACACTCCTTCCCCAATTCTGAAAATTTAAATGCAAGGAAGCTAGGCTGACCGCCAACATTACTGTATCGAGTCACACCTCTGTTTTGCCCCTCAGAAGCTGCTTGCATTGAAATCAAATTTCTCAACTTGCGCACAGAAGTTTTCTGGTATGTATGAAAGGCAACAAATTTATTGCAGAAAAGGGTTGCAAAAGGTTTCTGAATGGCTTTACTCCTTTGAATCTGTTGGAACATTTAAAAGGGAGAGAAAAGACTGGCAGTGCAGCTAGGTAATCAAGTTTGGCCTTGAATTTTTTCCTTTGTGTGTATTGACTGCATATGGGTAATCCAGCCAGGTTGCTGGTGATTAAAAAAACATGTAACCTTTTGTCTAACCCTTTGACATAACTGTTAAAACAAAGGATTAATTTCGGTTGACACCTCTGCTATGACAACAGCTCAGACTCAAGAGTTAACCAGAAAGCTAGCCAAACCACATGTATAGATGGAACTGAGATGAAAACAAACGCACTGCCATTATTCTACCCTCCATGTGGCAGGGGCATGAACAAAAGGCTTGTGCCATGCCCCTTCCACCCCCTTTATCCTACCTGGGTGATCTGATATCACTATCAGGCCCTTTACCAGACCTGCCTACCTGACGATTTTGTAGTGTATTTTTACAAAATTTGACTGCAAAATATAATATGCCAAGTACAACAAAAATATACAAAAATCGGCAGCATTGGCTATCGGGAGAAAAAAAGAATTATTGCCCCTAGTTCCAGCATGTGCATGCTTGCTGACGCCTTAGTCGGCCATCTTTTATAGTGAGAGACTGATACAGTCTCTAGGAGAATGCCGCCATGAGCAAAAAAAAACATGTTCACCAAAGTGAAGAGCAAGTTGTTGAAAACAAGATTGCCAAAACGAGGGAGCAAACTTTCCTGGAAGCATACCACTCAACTTGGAAGCGCTTACTCCCAAGCTCAGAAGGACCAACTTTTATGTTGAGCACTTTGTGCGAAACAGATTTTAGTTGTGCTCATGGAGGGTGCAACGACTGTTCCAAGCATGTTTCGTCAAAATTACCCAAGGCTGCATTTGTGACAGAGTAGATGAAACCTGGATTGCCATTGGCCATCTGCATCCTTGACTGAAATATTTGTGTCAGGTCATGCTGAGAATCTGCACAATCCCTCACAGCAGTGCAGCATGCGAGCGGGCTTTCAGCTCTGTAAGGAAAATATCCACAGATCAGAGAACCTCACTGAGCCAGGACACTGTTGAATCCTTGTTGGTATTGAAGTCCATGCCAGACCAGCCTCACACCAAAGAGGAGCTAATTCAACTCAAAAGTGCATACACAAAGGTTGAACAGAAATATAAAACCAAAACCAAGTTGCTGAAAATTCAAGTACAAACCAGTCAACTGTGGCCTGAACTGAAGCTCCGTTGTTGTGATGACTTTGTGTGGTGTGAATGCTCAAGAGAAATGTTTACACAAATTCTAAGCTATACAGAAAAACAAGAACTGAGATACCACCAAATTCCAAAGCGTTGAACTTTATTCCATTTTTGTGATAGTGTAATGTGACCGTACTAAACAAAAATACATCTGCAAAGCTGATCAGGAGAAAACAAGAACTGGGTGATTCTAGTTGTAATCATGAAATATGACTGGTTGTGTGAAAGAGTTACAACAAACATTCACAAGGAGAACAGTGGCGTTTGGATGTATCTGTATTTCATTGATAACTCCGGTTTCTTCACAAGTTGAAGGCAAGAAAATTACTATTTTTGTCGAGGAATACTAAAATTTACGCCATGGAATACTAATGGTTCAGTTTTGAGGTAGGCAGGTCTGCCTTTACTTATGTCAATTCAAGATAAAGTGTCCTTGGAAAGTAAGTCAAGTGTCAATAGAATTGACCAGGTGACAGAATCCAGTAGAAGCATTCGCTGAGTGTCAGAGCATTACCAGAGGTGACCATTAGCTCACAGGCTTATATGTTGGCCATGACTGACAAAGAGGGGTGGTGAATTCTATTGCCCCTTTTTGCTGCTGCTGGATCTGGCTGGTCATGCCTAAGTGATGTAAATGGATCAGTTAGCAGACTGAAATGGCTGGGAACACACTCTTCTTTTGTTTGGTTGATCAAGTTGGTACACTTGAGACATGTATATGGGCAAAGGACGAAACGGAGCTTTAGATTGGTGGCACATCTGCTACATTTTTGCATGAAATTTGTCAATGGTATATCGCATATCAAGCTCATTCACCAGGATGTTCAGTGCCTGTCAGTTTTATACAACTCAGGGTGGGAATCAGTTCCTGTGTCTCTTACTGAATCTTTTTGAGCATCAAAAACAAAAATCGAGCCTGTTCTCACAACTACAGCTTGTGCTGAGGTGTGAATGATCAGCTTTGAATGATTTGGAATTGAATAAGGGAGGATCAGGCCTTGAGGAAAATAGGAGAGTTCCATTGTTTCATTGCATATGTTTGTATGATATATGCTTTGTTCATTGTATCGGGCAATCAGCAGTAGGGAAAAATGTCACTGAAGATGAATGAGAGATTGGCAGTGTCATAAACCGGACTAAAGAGCTTGAACAGTTTTGTTTGTATGTTTAAAGCAAATCAAACAATACAGTTTGTAAATGATAGTAATAAATCTTCCCTCAACAGTGATTATTATTCCTAAAAAGTAGGGGCTCAGACTTGGTATGAAAAACTCACTTCCAAATTTTCAGGGGGTCTCAGTATAATAGCACATTCGAAAATCTGTATGCCATGGTAAAATTTAGCTTTTTTGGATAGGTTCAATAAAATGGTTACTGCTCACTTATTTCTTGATAGATCTCTCTGATTTTTTGCATGTTTTGTTGTTATGCATTTGTCTACAATGTCTTGTCAAATGACTTGATTATGTTGATAATTAGTTCATCAGAAATTGACATAATTATAAAAATTTTACAAAAAACAGTTTTTGAGTATACACAAACACACTGCGCCAAATAGAATGAGTCAAAACACTGAAAAAAAGTGGTCTTGCTATTTATTCAACATCAGCACTGACACATGACAGTCATAAAAATCCAAAGGAATCTTGTTCTTGATGATGATCTGCTCATGATTGGGGGTACTATTTTTTTTAGATAAAAAGGGGCATAAGCATGCTTTTCATGGTATGTTCACTAACATCTACATTACTCATCCAGTTACTGAGTTATTTGTTAGATTTTTTGTGAATTAGTTCCTTATACCCTTGTCTACAATTTCACATCATTCTAACTTTATTTTGGGGGTGATAATGATGGTTCACACTTAATAACATACGATAAAACAGTTTTTGTTTTGTTTTCAATTTGAGAGTTTTACAACAATTCACCACATAAAAGCCCACTAAACACAGCAGAAATACCTTTTGGTGTTTGCTCAACAACATTACAAACACCTGGGATTCATATTGTTTTCAGCAAATGTCCTCTGTGTAACAATCTGTATGTTACTGGGGGTACCCCAATTCTACTAGAAAAGGGGCATAATTTTACTATTTGGGGTAGGTTCAGTACCTCAATCCCTGTTTATTTATTTGTTGACATATGACTTGGATTTTATGGATTCTCTTTCCTTATACCTCAAGCTATGATGCTGTGCAACAATAATGTAGTATTGTTGGCCATTAGGGGATGGACAGGGATATAATGAATGAATGTTTTACAAAAAGAACACTTTCAAGTATACAAAAACAAATTGCACCATATAAAATCAGTGAAAACAATGAAAAGTGGTGTGACTAATATTCAACATCAACACTAACACATGACAGTCATATAAAACCAAGGAATCTTGTTCTTGATAATCTGCTCATAATTGGGGGTACTTTTTTTTTTTTTTTTTTTTTTTTAGGTAAAAAGGGGCATAATCATGCTTTTCATGTACCTGTATGTTCACTAACATCTATATTAATCATCCATTTGTTGAGTTATTTGTTCGATTTTTTTGTGGTATTACTTTCTTACACCCTTGTCTGCGATTTTATTTCGTTCTAATTTGATTTGGGGGTAATGATGGTTCACACTAATAATATATGATGAAAACAGTTTTTGTTTTGTTTTCAGTTTGAGAGTTTTACAACATTCATTCACCACACATAAAAGCCCACTAAACACAGCAAAAATACCTTTTGGTGTTTGCTCAGCAACATTACAAACACTGGGATTCATATTGTCAGTAAATGTCCCTCTGTGTAACAATCTGTATGTTACTGGGGGTACCCCAATTCTACTAGAAAGGGGCATAATTTTACTATTTGGGGTAGGTTCAATACCTCAGTGACTGCTTATCTATTTGTTGACATATGACGTAGATTTTATGGCTTCTCTTTCCTTTTACCTTTTACCCCAAACTATGATGCTATATAATATAATCTAGTTTTGTTGGCCATTAGGGGATGGACAAGGATGTACCAATGGTGGTTTTACAAAAAAAGAACAGTTTCTGCACACATACACATGTTAAACACATAAAACCTGTAAAGCACTGACAAAAAAACTTCTTCTAGTGTTTACTCGGCATCATGTGTAAGTATACAGTGTGGTCCAAATTGTTATAGTATAATAGTTATTGGTAAATGTTCAAAATGACAACCATGGGAAAAAAGGCTGAAGAAAAAAATAAACAATTGTCTGTTGAAAAGAAACACACACACACACACACACACACACACACACACACAGAGAGAAAACATTGTGGAAACTGAAGAAGAATCTGAAATACAGAATAAAAATTTCAGGATGAGTAAGCAAGCACCCCACATTTGGGCACACACACACACACACACACACACACACACACCACACCACACACAGTAAGCAGACCCACACTGGGCGCGCGCACACACACACACACACACACACACACACACACACACACACACACACACAATTTACACACACACACACACACACACACACACACACACACACACCACCACAGTAAGCAGACCCAGAATTTGGCACACAGACACACAAAAACATACACACACACACAGACAATTTAGACACACACATCTCTCACATGCACACACACACACACACACACACACACACACACACACACACACGCACACACACACACACGCACACAATGTACACATATGCACAAACACACTAACAGTATCACACACACATGAATGTAAAAACACCACAATGGCACAAAAAAGTGCTGTGGATGAGTGCTTCTTCTGTCTTTACAAAATGAACAAACTTAAATGAACAAACTTATATGGAAAACTTGCATACAGAAATAAACGGTGCTTAGGCACACATGTGTGCACACACACACACACACACACACACACACACACACACACACACACACACACAGAGTCCCACCTATCCGTACAGTCATTATTTATCATAATTATGTGATTTCAGTAGGAAATATTTCAAAGAAGAGAAATACAGAAAATAAATAGTGGAGGAATGAAGAATCAAGTAATAAAAAAAAAAATGGAAAAAAAAAAAAAAGAAAAATAGAGCTACTTGCCTGAATCTGGTTTCTGGTCATGAAGGAACTGAAGACTGGAGCTCTGTGCAACCTAAAATTGGCACAGTTGACTTTTACCAGTATTCCACAGTGAAAACGCCACCAAGGCTGGGACTGACCACGCCCCATGCCACGCCCCCCGGCCGTTTTTCCACAGGACCCTCGCCGTTGTCCTGAGCCCCTACCATGTCCACGACCCTCTCAGTCATGATAGGAGGATGTGCGGTGTTCGTTGATGGCACGGGTTCGGCTATCTCGGCTTCGTCACCCTCGCTTGTGGCGTTGTATTCACTGTTGTCATGTGCAACTAGCAATGAAGCCACGTCACCACCAGCACTTACCTCCGATAAAAGTGAATGGTGCTGATTCCCATCCGTCTCCTCCTCATCGCTAGTATCAGGATCTGATCCTCAAAGTCTTCTCCATCACTATCTTTATCATTTTGAACGTCATCTAAAACATCAAGCGCAGTGTAACACTTGAAAACGGGAGGCGTCGATGAAGTGTTAGTTTGAGCTGCCATCTTGAATATGCTTATCAGCTGTAACCTCTGAACTCGCAATTTGCATAACATATGGTCAGCTGGCTGCTCACGTGAAGGGAAAGGGGCCGTTCCTTGACACCAGTATCCAGGGCGTAGTGATTTTCGGTTTTCTGGATGAGCGTTACTCGTCCAGGCAGGGAACAGTTTAATAACTGCAAGAAAATGTATAATTTTCTCTATGGGAGACATTTCCTTCAGTGTTGACATATTTTATTGTATGATAAAATTCCTGTCACCATGCAGTGTTCATCACAAGTCCGGTGGAACTAGAACAAAATTGTCTCTGTGCCACCTCAGAGGCAGTGCACCCACGAGCCGGTCGGGGCACAAAAACCCACATGACTCGGATGGGATTCGAATCCACAACCTCCCAGCCAGGAGTCCGCGACACTAACCACTTCGCCACGGCGGCTGGTATAATGAAAATAAGCTTGTCATTTATCGGTCATAGAGATACAAATGGTTGTTTTGACAGACATATCGAGTAAGAATGTCTTCTATTATGAGAGTAATAACTGTCAAATAATCACCAGATTTCCCACTAATCCAGTGATCCGTCATTTATTTAAAGAAGAAGCAAAGTAGAAATTCCAAGCCCTCTTTTGCTCCAGTTCCCATATAATTGATACATATTTATAATTTGACATACAGTGTTATGACCGTCAAACGGATGTTTGCCACTTGACGGCATTGAATACAATCGGAAATAGAAACAGTTTTTTGATATTAACGTGTTCGCCGTTGATTTTTTTTCTGCATAATGTATTCATACTGTTGTGATGGTATGCAATTTAGATATGTGTCCAGACTTGGACACCAACCTCGTCACTGGTCTGCCATCTTGGGCAGGAAAATTTATCCAAGTAAAGCGTGCAACTTGGGTATTTTCAGATACAGGCAGACACCCAAACTCGCCATGTTATATTATGTATCTCTTCAAGGCATATATGAAACATCAAGCAATAAATACAGAAGCATTGGTAATGTTTTAATTCTTTATTTGTGCGATAAATATACATGGGTCTGGATGATCACCTTTTGTCACAAGCTCATGTAAGTGCTTTCAACCGTCTGTGGTTGGATAAACCCGAGTTTTGAGACTGGGCGAGAGAAGACAAAGCAAACAAATATGCCTGCTACTGCACAGTTGCAAAAAAGTTTCGATGTGCGAGCAATGGGCAAGACTGCCCTGGTTAGCCACAGCAAAGGAAAAGAGCACATGGCTCTATTCGCATTGAGCAAATCTTCGGCAGGGATGTCCATCTCACACTTTCTTACGAACAATATGGCAGCAGCAGCATTAAATGCAAATATTGTGTCGCCATTAAATTCTGATCCTGATGTGTCTGTGTGCGATCCAGTACCACTCTTCAGCCACAATGGACTCGTTTTGCTCAAAGACAGATGTGCTGAAATCTGAATTTCTTGTGGACCCTGCACGTTGCAAACTTGCACCAAAACTTCAACTCTTGTGAACGAATTCTCAGCTTTTGAAACAATGTTTCTAGATAGTCAAGGTCAAAGGATATCAATGTGGTAAAGGGAAAATCTGGGTATTTGGCAACATTTAGCATTGCACCTCACTTTCATTGTTGAAAAAAGGAACACAAGAAAATCAAACTCAGTGCTATTGTTTGATGAAAGTCTGAATAAGGAACTGATGCAGCTTTGATATACATGTGCACATTTGACTTCCCGGACTTTAAGTAGTTCTTTTACAAGTGTAAAATGACTTTCCAGATAGTACTAATAATTCTTCTGCTTTCTGCTGTGTAAAGTAATAGATGATCAGGTTGACAAAGGGCAGAAAACAGGGGAGGGGTGTATCCATTTACACATGTGTAGCCATGAAAAAAAAAAAAAATCTTGAAAATGCCTTAAAAACTTGAATTTTGTTCTTGGGAGTGTGTAGGAACCCTGCTTATGAAAGTCCAGAGATAATGTCCCTCAACTTTATTTGTGAAAGTGCCCGACACAATGTATTCTTTGTTTAAAAAAAAAAAAAAAAAAAAAAGGAAGAAAAGGTGGGTAGGAGGGAGAGAAAAGTATTCTTAAGTTAAAATAACATTGTCATCAGTGTGGCTTAACTTTGAAAGAATCAAACTTTTAAGTAGAATATCTGACTGCTGCCCTGACCGGCTCTTACCCAGAGTTGAGTTTGCTGTGGACTCAGTTGGGGAGACTGGGACCACACAGTTGAGTTTCATCCACTTCATGGGTGCATTTCTGAGAGTGTTGCCCTGTCATGTAGTCTCAGATCGAAATGGAAATCCGTAGCATCATCTTAATCATCCTTTATGCCCCACTCTCATGGTGACCTCAATTTCGATGTCCTCTCCACGTCTGTGGCCTTGGTTTGGTTCCATTGGGGTTACCAGTATCGGCGAGTCCATGGGGGCTGTCGTTGGACGGACGTGGTGGCGCCCGCTGAAGGGAGAGCTCACTCACGCCGGCTCCACGACTAAGCAATTATTGTCATCAGTAGGGGCTTAGTAGGTGGTGTCCTGCATATGTTAGATCAGAACAGGTGCCACTGAACATCACCGAAGTGACTCAGCAGCAGCAGTGCAGTGTGTCTCCTCCGATGGTTGCCTCTTGACAACTTGACATTGACTGCTCCCTGTGGATTGCCGGTGCTGGGGCTGCGAGGGGGGCCAACCGGGCTGTGGCTGTGAACGGGGTGTCGGAATGAGCGGCATGAGTGCACTGCCTCTTGAGGTGGAGCAGAGGTTGGGATGGCAAAAAAAAAAAAAGTATCTGACTGCTGCTGTTAGGTGTGTGTCATCATTCAAGAAGTTGTTTGACAGAAAAGTTTCCAATCATGAGTGTGTCTTATTTTTTGTGCTTTTAAGGTAAATGACATCTCTAGAAAAATGGTAAAACGTTTTTTCAGAGAAAAAGTGTCCTTTTTCCCCCTCTTCCATAATTGTATTTTTTTGGTTTGAATCCAGGAGACGGTCGTGCATTCCTACACAAGAGTAGAAAATCGCCAGGTCAAATCACCATCAAATTCACATGTGAGGTGATCGACGAAACCGCATCCACTATTCATCTCATGAATATCATCTGGAGGAGGTAAGTAGATGTGTGTGTAACTGTGAAAACAGTCCTTGGACATAATTTATGGGGACACATTGGACTCGGATCGGTGTAGGACTTTAAAGAGTTTGGATGCTGGAATTTGGTTAACGGCAACAGTGACATGAAAATCAGTCATCTTCCACATCTCATTCTCTTGGTAAATTTCCCAATGATCATTGCAGTAGTTGGACATGATAAAGAAACTTCTTTTCTCAGTTGGTCTGTTTTTCTTTATTTATTTTTTTTAATTTTCCATAAACAAAAGACAATAAGATGTACAAGAAAACAAAAACAGTTTCAGAACCAGTTACATATAGTTATTAGACACTTAGCGGTCTGTTTTCTTTTTGTTTTGTTTTAATCATTTTATAGAGTATTAAGTGAATCACAAGTTTTGGAAGTTTGTGAACAACATGGGCTGATCATTAGTTGAAGAACCCTCCATTGCTGTCACTGCTTGCTGCTCTGTGTAGTGGTATCTGGGAGAATTCACTGGGTACATAGCATGTTATATTGTACTAAGCATAGCTTAGTTCTTTTAGCCAAAAGCCATGGCTACAAGACGATATAATTTTTGAGTTAGTCTGTTTCCGATTATGCAAGGT
This sequence comes from Conus betulinus, assembly GCA_016801955.1. Classification (NCBI taxonomy): domain Eukaryota; kingdom Metazoa; phylum Mollusca; class Gastropoda; order Neogastropoda; family Conidae; genus Conus; species Conus betulinus. The sequence continues at coordinate 180,402 of JADBJO010001143.1, read as the reverse complement.
ATTCCTGAGTTGAAAATATAATATGGCTTTCAAATTACAAGAAAACTAAAACCATTGAAAATATGAAAATGCCAAAAATTTGTTGCGTTCTGTTATCTCCGTGGGTGCCACTGTGCTGGAATGTTGGTTGCTTATAACGGCAATGCTGGTCATTTGAAATGAGAAGGGCAACAAATTTTTAGAGAATGGTTTAAATCAGAGGCTACTTCCCTATTTGTTTGCATTCCAATCCAAGTTTTCAGTGGGCTCTGTTCGTCTTTCATGTTGAGGTACAAAGTGCTTCACTTCCTTCAGATCAACTCGACACCTTGGACATACATTTGAAAGTCGATGCTTGACATATTAGTGTAACAGTGAAATAATTTTTACAGTTCCATTTTTAACAGAAGATGATGTCTCAAGCTAGAGATGACGGAGAAAGGTGTGCAGAATCAAGGCTGATGGAATGGCTGATGGAAACGGATGCAAATAGTGAAAGATGTGTCCTGTGGCTACAGAAGATGGACATGCCAGGGATGGTTTTCTGTTTGGGCATGAAAATGGCACAAGTGGGAAGAGAAAAAAAGTCAGGGAGCATGATCTTGCAGCACACCAGATGTGAACATTGAGATACAAAACTGCAGCTGTCAGGGTGCTGCTTTCATGTTGAAACCCACTGCATATTGTACAACCATGACCATGTCGTTCTCAGATGAAACAAGTAACAGGCTGCCTAGCAGAGGTACAGGAGGTGCTGAAGGTGTATTTGTTTTTCTTACAGAATGAGAATGATACAAGTAAAGGGGTCTTTTTTTTTTTTTTATTACTACAGATTTTCAAATAGTAACAGACCTGTCTACCCTAAAAATTTTTTTAGCGTATTTTACAAAATCAACTGGAAAATACGATAATGCATTGAGTACTACAAAAGTACGAAAATTGGCAACATTGGCTACACAAAAAAAAAGTATTTTCCTGTTTGAAGACGCGAGTTGTTGTCCCAAGTTCCAGTTGGTGCACACTTGCTTACACCATGGTCGGCCATCTTTCTTAGTGAACGACTGACAGATTTCAGTATGCATTTATGGGAGTGATGAAAAGCTAGACGTTGAAAAGAAGGCTGCCAAAACGAGGGAGCAGACCTTCCTGAACGCATACCGTGCAAACTTGGAAGTGCTTGTCCCAAGCTCAAACCAGGTCTAACTTTCGTGTGGTGCACATTGTGTGAAATGGGTTTTAGTTGTGCTCATGTTTTTTCACTTGAACTACTGTTAATTAATTAGCTCCATTCTCTCAGAAAAAACTTCCACAAAACGGGTGGAGGTGGAGTGGATGGAGTGGCAGTACAAAGAGAGGAAAAAGATGGGAAATGAAAACTGTGAGTGGTATACCTGTGTATATATGTATATGTAGGAAACGAGAATGCTGTTTATCTACTTCTGTCCAGTCTGCCTGTGTGTAATTCTACAGTTATGTGAGCTGTCTGGATCCACATGCCGTTTCAGACGGCATACTCCATAGGTTGGTCATGAATCTTGTGACATCATTACCAAATGTTGTGGATGAGGATGAGTTGGCTGCTCCTGACTGTGAAGTCAGAGAGTGTAGTGTGGATGGCAGATATAAAGGCTCTGGCTTCTAAGTTTACTTCTGACAGCACTTTGGACAAGCATTTTTGGGGGTTAGTTTTTTCATCTGAAATCAGGATCTGTAACATGCTATCCTGTGCTGTCTAAGCATGTCAAGGCTCTCCTGACCATCTTTTGTGGACCACTTGTGGGTGGTCCTTTAACACCATGGATGACATCATGCAGTTAGAACACACAAAAAGGACAACAGAAAAGTATAAAGGTTTAGCAACAGTGAGATCAGTGCTCAAGGCAAAGTGGTCATCTGCTGCAAAGAGGTCAGCAAAGAAATTAACATGATTAAAAGAAGTAGAGGCAAGTGCTCTGAACATCCAGAGGGAAAAAAAATAGAATATGAAAGCTGAAAAGAACCAGGAAAGAATGTGTTCTAGCAGTTGAAGAGGTTTCTCCCCCCCCCCCCCCCCCCCCCCCCCCCCCCCCCCCCCCACACACACACACAGCCTTTGTCAGGTTTTTAGAATTCTACTGCCAGCACCCATGTATTTGAAAGATATATCAGCGAATGTGTAACAGTTGCTAAAATATCACACAAATAATGTCAGTAAGTTTGTTTATATGTGGTAAGATAATTTTGATGTTTTGCACAAAGTAAATTAATTTTGTTGCACAGTAATGGATATTAACCGTGATATTGAAACTTTTGAAGGAAAGGCATTTGTTGCTGTTTTTAGAAACATAGTAATTGATTACCTCAGCCAGACATGGAGAGGGTATGTTTCTCTTGCATTCAAAGTGTTTTCTTACATTACTGATGTAGGGTTTAATCAACAGTACAAGGAGAGAGTGATACATTACAGTGTGGTAAGAGTAACTTGAAGTATAATACATTACAGTGTGCTAAGAGTAACTTGAAGTATAATACATTACAGTGTGCTAAGAGTAACTTGAATTATAATACATTACAGTGTGCTAAGAGTAACTTGAAGTATAATACATTACAGTGTGCTAAGAGTAACTTGAAGTATAATACATTACAGTGTGCTAAGAGTAACTTGAAGTATGACAGGAACTATACAGGAGATGCAGAAAGCCACATTTCTTTGTGAAGTAGTTTATCAGCCTATAATTGAATGATGGCTTTTGTTTCTGGACAAGGCAATAGATTTATCAGTCCCCCCCATTTGCATTTGTTTTGATTTGTTTTAGTGGTTGCATACTTTGTTCAGTAGTAGGTTAGGCATGCATGAGCATGAAGTTGGTAAAAACAGTTCAGCAGTGTGTAACAAAAATTTAGGTACAAAATACCTTGATATGAGGCCGGAGACAACCTTGGATTGGAGGATTTCTGAGAAAAACCCCTGTTTTCCAGACACAGGAAAAGTGAATACCCAGAAATAAAAAGGGTGAAAAAATACGTCTGTCAAAGGTAAAAAATAAAAAATATGTATAAATATGTATGTGAGCCAGTGACAAAACGTCATGGTGGCATACCCTTGTGTGTGTTTGATTGGAGAAATGAACTATCCAGAACATTTCCCCCCCCCCCTTTGTTTGGGCGTATTTTTGTTGCTTGTATCTTAAAGAGATAATTGCCACAATATCAGAGTGATACACTGGATCGTGTCGATAAAACTGATTCGTATTTGAAAAAAAAAAAACAGCCGAAATTGGCCATGCCGAAATGGGACATCGCCAATACACCGCAAACAGCATGTCCCTACAGCCCTTGCTGAATCGTAACGAAAACTTGAACACATGAAATGATAAAACTACATTTTCGTCAACATTTTTGTCCTGAAACCACATTCACTTGCTTTAGTGAAGCCTGAGTCGAATCAAAAGAATACTTGGTTGTATGTGGATCGTCATGTCCTGGAGACATACCCATTTAACATCTCGCTACTGCTTTCTGTTTTACTGGGTCTGATCCAACGTTTCGTATTTTTCAAACCAATGTGTGTCATTGACACGGTAAATCCACTGATTTAGCGGTTTGGTCAGCATTTTTTTCAAAAACGGAACAAATTTACCGTGCTCTGGGCTCATGTCTGATCGACATCGCCGACCTTTTGGGATAAAAATATACAGCACTGCTTGTTTCAGCCATTTGCAATTTTTATCCGTTCGCCGGGTCACGTGTTCTTCAACGGACACAAAACCAGGAGCAGACGATGTCAGAAAGGCAAAGAATCAGTAAACGTTTATTCATGTCCACCAATGTTTACCTCGACACAACTGACACTTAGAATTACACATGCACAAAATATAATGAAAACCATTTCTGATTGGCCTCGTGGTGAACGCTAACTGCCTTCAAGATATATGCGAAACACTGCTGAACACAAAAGTGCCAACCGTTACGTAGGCGGCTTCGTTTCCCATCACTTTATTTGAATTTCCGTCAATTCCGCTGTTACTACTGTCCCCACCGAGGAAATGCCAGAGATCGCATCTGACACTTACGTTTTACGTGTAAGAAAATAAAACCGATCACAAGCGATACAAATTAGATTTGGTTATTCTTATGCTTCATGACGTTGCGGACCGTGATAGAGGGGGCATCTCAATGGTCAGTTACTTTAATATTTGTAAACTCACAGTCAGTTGTGAATATTTTCCTGAAGGTCTAGCATGGTGTTCAAAATTTATCATTTCATAACAGATGTATCATATAATGCATAAAGTTGAGTGAAAAGTAAAGGGTTTGATATAAGTTAACTGCTATTACTGTTAGAATGACTGACCAAGTGTAAAAATACAGTTTTAATTTGAAATGATTCAAGGCATTCTGTGTTGTTATCGTTATCATTAATGTTTTTAAATATCTATTCAACTGAAACTCCTGGAGTAATATTTCAGTCCATCCATAAGCCACTCCCACCCCCACCACAGAAACACACACACACACACACACACACACACACACACACACACACACACACACACACACACCCTAATTAATGTCCCGTCACACAAATTGGTGATTGAAGACATTTTGAAATGACCTTTTTTTTAATTGAGATGTCAACATGAGAGAGAGAGAGAGACACACACACACACATACACAGAGAGAGAGAGAGAGAGAGATCACCTAGTGTAATAAAAAAAAAAAATGAAGAGAATCTGCAAAGGGGGATGGAAAGAGAATTAAATGTTATAAGATGAAAGCAGGAAAGAAACAAAAGTGTAATAAAAGAAATGGAGGAATCCGCAAAGGGGGATGGGAAGAGAATTAAATGTTATAAGGAGAAAGCAGAAAAAAGAAACAAAAATATGGCCTAACTGGATAATCTGTAGCGCTTAAAGATAAAAAAAAAATAATGATTTTTTACTGAATGATATATTTGACTACATATATGTACATTACACGATACAGTTCCCGTGAGGCTGTCTTTTCAATTTGTTTTGTAAACCTTGTGAACTTTTTGTGTCAGTGTCAGTCAGATGGTAGCATTGTGAAAAGCTTTCTTGATTGTTTATGAACTGATCTGTTTAAAATTCAATATCGAGTTGTTCCAGTGAGTGCTTAGGGTTGTCCGCAAACATGTGGACTGCTCGTTATAGCAAAGCACCTGTGTAAGGGATTCTCCCTTCTATTTTTCATATTTGATTGACTTAAAAATGATTAAGTATGGCTAGACCATCCTGTTTGTTTTTGAAACTGATCTTATTCATGTTTTTATTGCATTTATGCTTACTGTTGTTAAAGAAATAAGATCACTATTCTTTTTATATCCATACAGAAAAGTGTTACAAATGGCCCTTGTCTATTGTTTCAAGAATTAAATGAACAAAAGATTCACTGACTGCTTGTGCATGTTTTTGCTTTTTCTTTGAAATGAGCAGGCTGACTTGTTTTATGTTCCTTAGCAGCTGCAGTGGATGTTACATAATACACCATAAAGTACAAACATGAGCTGGTGTCAGATGTGATGACAGACATGAAAACTCTACCTCATTTTTCACTTACAAACTGACAGAACTGCTGACTTTAAGCATCATCTTAGTGATATCATCCAGCGTTCCAGAAAGACCCAGTTTCACAACCCTTGGTCTGGCATTACTGTAATGTTGCAGACATTTTTTATGTCCAGCAATACAACTGACTTATCACTGGGTGATCTGATAATTTTCATGTCATCAGAAAAAGTATAATACAAGTTGTCTTTTTCATTCTATTTTCAGGCATGTGAAGGATGTAACTTTCAAGAATTACAGAAATTTTTACCTGTTTCAAGTTTTGAAATTCTATTACCCGAGTCCCATTTTTTGCACGACCTTTTGTCACTGGCTCATATATATCCTTAAACGTTTTAGTACCTTGGGTCTCATTCCGTTTTTAAATGCAAGTTTCCTTGATAACTACATTCAGCCGCCTGCAGTCATTGAAGTGTATTGTGGTGCTTCATTTAGTATTGGAGCATTTCAGTGCGAGCAAACATGTAGGTGAACACAGTTCATTTCAGCCATGTGTTTTAGTTGTAGGTTATGCAGAGGCTGCTTGTTTTGAATGGAAAATACGATGTCTTTTTGTCACAAATTGTAAACCAAGTTAGGCTTTGAGGAAGGCACAGTTGCCACTGTGGGAGGTTTTAGTGAAGTGTAAAGACCACAAAGTGAGTAATTTTGATCAGCAGTATTCGACTTTTTTTGGAAGGTGAATTTTCTGGGAGCGGCATGTTGTATACCTTTCTGCATTGTTAAAAAGAGCTGAATTGTATCAGTCGTGGATTTAACAGTGCCTTTGAACACATGCACTGGAAGAAGCATGTTGATGCTTCATGAACACTGGACTGCAATCAGAGCAGACTGGATGTCTTGATCAGATTATTTTCGTATTAAAAAAAAAAAGAAAAAAAAAAAATTATTTTCGTATCACCCCCCCACCCCTTTTTGTTTTTTCCCCCTTCCCAAATAAGCAAACGCACGTGGATTTTTTTTTTTTTTTGCAGTGTGACAGCTAATATGTCAGCTAATATGTCATATGTACCCCTTGTTGTTGGCTTGATTATGAAAAGCAAGAAGTGAGGTGACAGTGAGCGTGTCCACAATAAGGGATATTCATCTTCCATTACCAGGTTATATGCATGACTGCTGAGACAAACACCAGTTTTTGTTTCTCTCTGTGTGTTTCCCTTGAAATTTATTAAATTTAGGTGTGGATGCTGCGGTGGGCTGTGTGTGTGTGTGTATGTGTGCTATTAACAGCTTTTCTTTGGGTATTTTTACCTCCTAAATTCTGACCTGTGATTTGCCTATCCTAAGAGACCACGGAACAGTCTTCAAGACTACTTAAGATTCCATTTTTGTCATGGGGCTTCACCCATGTGGGCATTGCCCCTGGACTAATCTGGGAGAGAGGGGGGGGGGGGGGGGGGGGGGAGTGGCTAGGCTAGGCCCCCTGGCCTTTTTCAAGTTGGTTGTTCTCCACCCTGTAGTACTTTTTTTTCATTAAGTTAAAAAGATATTAGACCATGTAAGCAAACCTGTATTTGTGAAACAGTGTATTGCTTTATAAAATTCCCCTGTGAAAATTTGTGAATGTTTATAGCGGACACAAACCCGCCTACGAGAAATAGTTTGTCAAAATGTCTGTTAGGAGAACACAATTTGAGATGCTGGAAAGTACACAAGCAACAGAGAGACCTTGTGAAAAAGTCCGATGTAGAAGCTCAGGTTTTTAGGGAGGAAGCACTTAACAGCCTTGGCCAGGCTTTGCAGTGTGTTAGAATTCAAGGACTCTTTAGGTAGTGTTAGAATTCAATGCACTGCTAGAAATGTTGGAATCTGAAAGTCTTGCTTATTTCTTTGTGTTTCAGATTTCTTGCGATGATGGACATGAAGCAAATAAACCGTCATTTCTTCAATATGGAGAACAGAATCGATGTTCCTGAACACAAGTGAGTTATGCGCGCGTGTGCACGCATGCACACACTTGCACGCACGCACGCATGTGTACGCACACACACACACACACACACACACACACACACACACACTAACAGTAATGCTAACACACACACGCATACGAACACACACACACGAAATTATGAAATAAAGTGATAATAGTTTCCATGCATTTGTTGTGAAAAACATGTTTTCCAATGTCTCAGGGGATCATGAAAACATTAAGGGGTCATGATTTGAAACTACATGAAAATATGGTGAAACAAGCGGGCACGCACTCATTGGCTTGCACACATAAATGCACAAAGAGGCAGAAGTAGATTGGCAAAGAGGTGCTAATAATAAAATTTAGAAATTTTTACAAGTTGTGCTAAATATTCACTCAGATCTGTGTTCGAGTGTTAGTAAAGCGTTTATCAACTGACATGAATAAATGTGAGTACTCACATTTTCTGGATTTTAACAATGAAACTTGATTTGTTGGATGGCCTTTTCCATTATCATCACAGAATTTCTACTGTGCGAGCCATTTCCTTCAGTGTTGAATTATTTTATAGCTTGACCATATTCCAGTCGCCCTGCAATGATCTTCAGAAGCCAGGTGACAAAGGCATATGATGAATATTCATGTAACCTTTGACTAAACTATGTAGACTGGCCACTCTTGTACAGTGCGCAGTACATTCGTATGTCCATAATGGCGTCATTTTAACAACACCCTGTTGGAGCACCTTTAACACCGTCAGCGCACTGGTGCACGAGAGTACCATTGTGCCGATACAGCTGCAGATACGTCCATTGAGGAGTAGTGTGATCAGTAAGCTTGTATCCGATTGGTTGAATAGAATCGGAATAAAGCAATCCCATAATGCAAAGTGCAACACAGGCTGTAAATGTTAACTTCCTCTTCTGTTTTGTACGAGCGCTGTATTCCAAGTGAATTTTTTTTTTTTTTTTTTTTTAAAGTGTCCTATCTTCTGTGCCATCTCAGTAGCATTGCACCCACACTGCTCGTTCCGACCCCCTGTCCACCACCACAGCCCAGTCAGTCACGCCACAGCCCCGGCACCAGCAATCAACAGGGAGCAGTCGGTGTAAAGTTATCAAGAGACAACCCACCGGAGGAGACACTGCACTGCTGCTGAGCCACTTCAGTGGTGTTCAGTGGTACCTGTTCTGATCCAAGATACACAGGACACCACCTACTACCTACTAAGCCCCTTACTGACGACAATAATTGCTTGGTCGCGTAGCCGGCGTGAATGAGCTTTCCCTCCGGAGAGTGCCATCACATCCATCCAGAAACGGCTCCCATGGACTCGCCAGTATCGGTAACCCTGACAGAACCAAACCAAGGCCACAGACTTGGAGAGGACATTGAAACTGAGGTCACCATGAGAGCAGGGCATGAAAGGCCACAGAATTTGAGACTTTTTTTTAATGCTTTTAAAGGGGCTGATGAAAGGATTGATCCAGTCTTCAACCACTTCAGAGAGCAGATCATCAGTTAGATGTCTGACCAGCTTGAAGTTGTGCAAGCATATTTTATGAAAGGACAGGGGTAGTGTACAACACGGCAGGCAGGTTGGGTTTGTATATTGTCATTAAAAGCTTGCAAACGTTTGGCAAGTCTTAGATTTTTTTTCTTTTTGGTATTCTTTAGAATCTGTGAAACCAGACTGGGGTTTTTTTAAAAATTGTGATTTTTATTATCCCTTCACAAAGGAGTTGATCCTAGTGGAATGCCATGGCGAATGAAAGATGCAGGAGTAGTAACGGTACATGAGACTATTCAGTTATAAGGAAGAAAGAAGTGAAATGTATGACAAGTTTGCTTTTTTGATGACACAAGGCTGTGAAATTATTGACTGATTCGATCGTTTGGTCTTTTCTCCCTAACAGGCTTGAACTGATACCAGGTTTCCAGACATCAATCCTTCGCTATGAGTCAGATATCTGTTGGACATGGACATTACACACAAGGTCCTGAGAACTGTGACTGTATTAGACCAGATAACAGAACTCAGCAAGCGTTTGGGAGGGAGGTCTAATGACTTCTTCCAACAAGCGTGTAAGGACATTGTTGGAACTGTCGTCTTGACCAGGTATGTAGCATTTGTATCATTGTCTTATTCATGCCTGCATTTTGATGCTGTCATGTTTTTTCTGAGGAAATAAAAGCATTTAAATGAATCACGTATTTGGGTATGCATTCTCATAGGTATTCCAGAGGGGTTTTATAAAGTGTGATTTACAAACTGTTGTTCATATTTTTAGATGGATCTTCTCATCCTGAATGAAATACATGACAGAACTGTTGTTCATCATATTTTTAGATGGATCATCTCATCCTGAATGAAATGATAGAAGCCTGCATTACAGTAAGTTTGAACAGAATACTTATTTTTTTTTTTTGAGATTTTTGAACTTAAATTTTTTTTTCCAAAAATGTTGTCAAGTTTACATGCATATAGCAAGAGCATAGAAAGCCCTTGATAGACACTTATTTTTCAAAGCTGTATAGCTGCATTTTATACTTAAGTAATCAGTGTTATCTGCATATGTAATGTTAACATGTCATTTCCTCCAGCTTAATGTAATCTTGTTCGATATTATCATTATTTATGGACAGGATTTTAATATTGTCATTTTCAGCTGCTTTTGTTTATATGTCAGCGGTTCATATTTCAAGTTGCAAATGACTGCTGGTAAATCAAAACACTTTCACTTTGAAGTTATGTCTTTTGAAAGTAATGTGCGAAACAAGCATACTTCATTTCAGTCATTACATAAAAGGAATTTTTTTTAAAGGCAGTCTGCAAAGAAAAAGCAATCTGCAGACAAGAAAAACGAGAATCGACCATGCAGTATTTTAAAACCTTACTTCTTGTTACCTAAGTTTAATTTTAAAAGTATCTCAGGTCAGCCTAATGATCAGCAGTAGTAGCATCAACATTATTTGCACCATTTCCATTATTGAAAGGGTCTTTTTTTCAATCTTTACAGTCTTGTAACTTCCTTGTACAACCTTGTTCAGAATGAAGATAGGTACTCCAAACCCTCATTCTGTGACTAAGAGGCAGCGTGCTGTTGGCCCACATTTATCTGTCATTTTCTGCAAATATTCATTAATTAATCAAGAACTTGAAATACTTTTGACAGAACCCGATATTTATCATTCATTTCCATACATTGTCTTTTGCATTTTTGATGGTGAGTGTGTAAGAGTGTGTTGAAAGCTTGCGCTGTTACCAAGTTGCCGGTCTACTATGCACTCAGCAGGACTGATGGCCCCCTGCGGTTGGCTGGGCTATGAGCAACGTTACCTTACGTTACTAGTAGTTCTAAAAAATAGTATGCTAAACAGGAAAGAGAGTCATCCCCACAAAGTTTCCTGTGCGAAGTGTAGGCATTTATTGAAAAATTTAGAGTAAAAAGTTGTTTTGAAATTTTTCATATAAAATTTTCAGAATAAAACCGAGAGTGACATTCATACTTGTACACTCACGCAAATCTTCAGGGTTCAAACTACAGGTAAGTAAAAATTTTAAGTTTATCCGTTCAATACCTGCAGAGCGCAAAGCTACAAAGCAAGCCGTGGTGCACCTTTGATGTCAACTCGAAAATCGAAATGGCGGAACTAAAAGACCGCATGCGACCTGTAAATGCCTAACGGAATCATTCAAATATTGACGAGGTGCCTTTCGAACCATGCAGTTCCAACTTTTTTGAATGGCAAGTTGCAGTCTTTTCCGACACTTTTACATCATGATTTAACTCTGTTACTGTCACATTTTTTAAAGATTACTTTGTTTTTGTTTGGCGACAGAAACATCGGACCTGAGTAATGGTGGGGTCGTGCTGATGAGAGGAGTATGTGTTTAAAGGTCTACTTTAGAGATTTTCGATAATTTGTTAAAAGCAGGTCTACATGTCATATATTACAGTATGGTATCCATTTTTTTTTTTTTAAATTGCCGGAAGAATTTAATAGATAAAAAACAACATTTGCACACCTGTTCAAACCCAATATCTGGGCGTCGCACTACAACGCGAAATGACATGGGACACCCACATAAATGACGTAGTAAACAAGGCTAACCGACCAGCTGCCATGGCGAAGTGGTTAGCGTCGCGGACTCCTGGCTGCGAGGTCGTGGGTTTGAATCCCATCAGAGTCATGTGGGTTTTTCTGCCCCAACCGGCTCCTACCCAGAGTTGAGTTTGCTGCGGACTCAGTGGGAAGACTGGGACCACACAGTCGAGTTTCATCCACTTAATGGATGCGTTTCTGAGAGTGTGTGCTCAAATTTTCTGACCAACACTGCAGGTGCCTGTATCTCTCGGGCCTGGTTGACGCCGAGTATATTATGAAAGGAAGGGTAGAGTACAGCCCTGTCATGTAGTCTCAGACCGAAATGGAATTCCGTAGCATCATCATAATCATCCTCATTCTCATCGATCAGCATCGATCAGCATAAAAAAGAAAATGTCTCAAGTTCTGTGGCCCTTCATGCCCTGCTCTCACGGTCACCTCAGTTTTGATGTCCTCCATGTCTGTGGTCTAGGTTTGGTTCCGTCGGGGTCACCGGTATCGGCGAGTCCATGGGGGCTGTCGTTGGACAGACGTGGTGGCGCCCTCCGAAGGGAGAGATCACTTGCACCAGCTCCATGACTAAGCAATTATTGTCGTTCGGGTAGGGGGCTTAGTAGGTGGTGTCTTGCATATGTTAGATCAGAACAGGCGCCACTGAACACCACCGAAGTGACTCGCAGCAGTGCAGCAGTGCAGTTTCTCCTCCGGTGGGTTGCCTCTTGACATTGACTGCTCCCTGTGGATTGCTGGTGCCGGGGCTTCGGCGGGGCCGACTGGGCTGTGGCTGTGGACGGGGTGTAGGAATGAGCGGCGTGGGTGCACTGCCTCTGGGTGGCACAGAGGTTGAGCCCCCCCCCCCAAAAAAAAGGCCCAACGGAACGCCGGGTTTCCTCAGGCGTAATTTAAAGATCAGCTTCAGTTCCATCAAGGAGAAGGCGTATAAGGCATTTGTGAGACCCCTCCTTGACTATGCATCATCAGTGTGGGATCCATACACACAGAAGAGCATTGACAAGTTGGAGGCTGTTCAAAGACGTGCCGCCCGTTTTGTTCTCAACCGCTACCACAACACGTCAAGTGCAAGCGGGATGATCAATCAACTTGGTTGGGCGTCTCTTTAGCAGTGTAGAACCACACGCCTGGGGTTCCTTTATAAGATCCACCATGGACTAATCCAGTGCCCATAAGAGCAAGCTAGTCCCACCCCCATCACGACAGTGCCATACCCACAGTCAGCAGTTCTGCCTCATCAACACCAGAACTCAGTACAGAGGTGGCTCATTTCATTTCTACCCAGGACTGTTAGGGACTGGAACCATCTTCCCAGTGAGACAGTAGAGGCAACAACAGTTGATGCTTTTGTGTTGCGAACCTCTGCCTAACAGTGACAGTGTACTGATACCATGTGGCCCTTACGGTAACGGACTGGGTATGGATTATGGACAATGACAGTCACAGTGAACGTGATCACAATGATCAGAGCACGCAAATGGACTGCCTACAAACACCCCCCATTTACGTGCAGAATGATCATCCTCAAGATCGTGGGCACCAAAGGAAAGAAGAAAACCCCGTGCGGTAGACTGAAAACCATGATGTCACTTGATGGAGTGGCCGTCAGCAGCGACCTACACAACAAGGCAATGCCAAGTGAAATCAGCATGAATTGTGATCCCCCACAGCCTAAAAAGTCACGAGGGGGTGGCAGAATATTTTGCTGTAGGCGAGTGCAGCAGCTCAGCAGGAGACGGATATTCTTTGCACACTTTTCCATCTGATCCAGATACTCGAAAGAAGTGGATTTGGTTCGTGCAAACATGCCAGGCCGCTAAGTTCTTTTTACCACGTCAGTTCCAGCCGGACCGTGGAAACTAGCTATTCCGACAATTGCCGAGCCCATCCGAGTGGATCAAAAACTTCATCTGCATTGTGCGTGGATACTTTGAAGGCGAGTGGTAAGCTCGTACAGGTAAGTACAATAGTCGCACGTTTATTCTGTTGGACAGATCACACGTTAAATTGAATGAACATGTTAAAGCTTGAGGAAGGAGAATCTCCGCTCGCCGTCCACGCATGATCGCATCAAGAGTCAGTCGGTAGCCTCCCTCGAGACTTCAGTAAAGTTTGTACGCCTTCGGACTGTTGTGTCCAGCTGGAACTGAATAATAGCTTGTTTCCGTGGTCCAGCTGGAACTGACGTGGTAAAAAGAACTTAGCGTTCAAACTGATAAGGTAAAGGCCTTGCAGAAACATCCCCAGAGTCACATTGGCTGTCGCAATCATAGTCACTGCTTTTACATGATAAATTAGATACTGAGCGAGATGTGCAAGAACCAACAGAATCGCTTTCTGTCGCTGTCGCGGACACTCATGTGACATTCCATCCAAGAGCAGTTAAGCCATGCCAAGATTTAGTTGCTTACCTCCCGTCCTCTTGATTACAGCTGAAAATGCCCACTTTTGCGGATCGATTTTGTGTGATCGGGAGCAAGTCAGATGTTTATTTTACCAATTCATCAAACATTTCTATTTCCGCATAAGCTGACCAATTTATCGAAAACCTCTAAAGTAGACCTTTAATATTTTACACCAAATTAAAACTGCTGCATAGATTTTATGTATATGTTACAAATGTAGTTTGTATGACTTAAAGGTTTTTTTTTCTGTTTTTTTTTTTTTTTTTTTTTTTTTTTTTTTTTTTTTTTACCAGATGTTTCCTGTTTGACTTAAATATCAAATTTTTATAGGTCATGTGACCTTCCCAACGACGCTTTTTTTGAGGCCCTATGTCGAATGAACAGCTGAAACTAGCACAGTAGCAGTAGGAAAACGTACAGAATATTAATTTTGTGCTACAATTTCCTTTATTAAATGAATCGAGCAGTGATAAAAAAAAAAAAAAAATTGTCTAATGCTCTCCATTGTCATTGGTGGTGAAGGTGATATGTATATTGTATGTGTGACACTGTGTGTGTGTGTGTGTGTGTGTGTGTGTGTGAGAATGAAATGGATTAGTTTTCGTCATAATTTATCGATGCATATCTCCAATAAGCTATTGAAAAGTTTATTTCCAGAGTACGTAATTAAGCCCACTGTAAAAATGGCCAATTCCACACAAACTTTCTTTCCATGACAAAGAGGCAGTGGCCTGTTAACTCACATTCGACCGTTATTTTCTCCAAATGTTTGAAAATTAATCAAAAAATAAAAATACAGCAGACAAAATCTGTTATTCATCTTTCACTTCCATACACTGTCTTTTGTACTTTTGATGGTGATTGTGTGTCAGCATATGTTGAAAGTCAGCGATGTTTACGGATTAACTGCGAGCCTTGGCCAGCATATGCGCATCTCACTCCTATCCCCTTCTTTGGTTTTCTACACTGTGCTTGTGGGATAGTGATCATTTTTAAAAAAAATATGCACATCAGAAAGAGGAGTCACTCCCATGTTGTTTCAGTGTCAGTATTGATTGAAAGTTCAGAGTAAAAAATAAATCTGAAACTTTTTATGTCAAATTAAAAAAAATAATTATATACTTGGGCAGTTCTTCAGGCTTTCAACTACAATTAGTAAACTTTTACGTTTGTCCGTTCAGTTCCTGCTGGTAAGGGGGTGTGGGTTCAAGGTAAAAACTAAAGGGATGAGTGTACTTCTTTTGTAATGACATTGTTATATTCAGTATTTCTTTGCAATCATAAATTTCACAAATGTATGGAAAGGATAGGCACTGGAGATATGAGAGTGGAGTGGAGGAGGGGGTTGGGAGAGGGAGCAGGGAGGGGATGGGGGGGAGCAAAGTTTTTCTTTCAATCTTCTAAGCATTACTTGTGATACAAATGTCAATCATATGTCTTCATAAGATCATATCAAGCAGAGATGTTTAATTTGTGTTCATAATGTTTATATGGCACACAGGAAGTTGGGTAAAAGGGTGGAGGTGGGATGGGGTGTGCAATAGTGTTGACATGATTAAAACTAATGTGTGCAGTAGTGTTGACATTAATAAAACTGTCTTATTATTACATAGATCTTGTTATCCTGATCATTTGGATATAAATTACATGCTTGTATGTCAGTTGAAAGCAGAGATATGTAATTTTGACTTGTTTTAGTTGCTGATATGGAAAAAAAAACCCAGTCAAAACTGAAGATATTGGCATTTTTAAAAGTGTGGTATTTGGACTCTGTAAGAGCCTCGGGTCTGAAAAAAAAATTCAGTGTATATAACAAGTAGTTGACATCAATCATCCATGGTTTCGGACATGTCACTTGCCAAATGGCTGAGTTACAGGCTTCCAAACATGGCCCCTAAGGGGAATTCCGACTGTCGTAAGAAAATTAAATGTTTAAAAAATCATAACTTCACTCCTGATTAACTCGTTCCTTGCCTGAGACGAGTAACACTCGTCCAGAAAACAGAAAAAATCACTACGCCCAGGAGGAGTGTGTCTCGCCGTAACTTTATCACAGAAAGCAGAAAAATCTACTTGGGAGACGACCATCCAAAATGTTCTCTCTCTTCTACTGGTGTCAAGGAACAGCCCCTTTCCCTTCACGCGAGCAGCCAGCTGACCATATGTTATGCAAATTGCCAGTTGAGAGATGATAAACATATTTGAGATGGCAGCTCAACCTTGCACTCGTCGATGCACTCTGTTTTCAAGCCTTACACTGCGCTTGATGTTTTAGATGACGTTCTGAATGATAAAGAAAGTCGTGGAAAAGGCCTTTGAGGATCGGATCCAGATACTAGCAATGAGGAGGAGACGGTCGGGAATCAGCACCATTCACTTTTATCGGAGATATGTGCTGGTGATGATGTGGCTTCATTGTTAGTTGCACATGACAGCAGTGAATACGCCGTTAGCAGGGTGACGAAGCGGAAACAGCCAAACCAGTGCCATCAGTGAGCACTGCAGGCCCTCCTGTCATGACTGGAGAGGGTCATGGACATGGTAGGGGCTCAGGACAACAGCGAGGGTCCCGTGGAAGTGGCCGGGAGCTGTGGCATGGGGCATGGTCAGTCCCAGCCTTGGGGTGTTTTCACAGGGAATCCTGGTCTGAAAGTCAACTGTGCCCATTTTAGGCTGCACAGAGCTCCAGTCTTCAGTCCCTTCATGACCAGAAACCGGATTCAGGCAAGTATCTCAATTTTTTTTTTTCTTTTTTTTTTTTTTTTTTTCTTTTTTGTTTGTTACTATTTGATTCTTCATTCCTCCACTATTTATTTTCTGTATTTCTCTTCTTTGCCATAATTATGGCAAATAATGACTGGATGGATAGGTGGGACTCTGTGTGTGTGTGTGTGCCTAAGCATTGTTTATTTCTGTATGCAAGTTTTCCAGGCAAGTTTGTTCATTTTGTAAAGCACAGAAGCACTCGTCCACAGCAGGTTTTTTTTTTTTTTAATTTTTTTTTTTTTATATAGCTGTTGTGGTGGTTTTACATTCATTCATACATGTGTGTGTGATACTGTTAGTGTGTGTTTGTGCATATGTGTACATGTGTGTGTGTGTGTTGGGGGGGGGGGGTGGTGCTAAATTGTGTGTGTGTGTGTGCCCAATTGTGGGTCTGCTTACTGTGTGTGTGTGTGTGTGTGTGTGTGTGTGTGTGTGTGTGCCGCTTACCTTGAAACTTTTTTTATTCTTCTTTGGTTTCATTCTGCATTTCAACGACAATGCAGCCTTGCCAGTGGAAGGTGATCCAGGGTATGACTGGTTCTACAAGATCCAACCCATTCTGGATCATCTGCATGAAAAGTTCTTTGAAGTTTTTTCCATTCTACAGTGTGTTGTTGTTTTTTTCTCAAGTGTGCGCGTGTTCATGATTTTGTCAATGCTGTGACCAGACCGAGTGCCATCAGTGAAAGACCAAGTGGTGAATGTCAATGTGTGTTTCTTTGAACCACAATTTGGACAGACATAAAAAAAAAAAAAAAAAGCACCGTCCCCTAAAATTATGAAGCAGGGAATGCAGACAACCTGAGGATTATGTCCAAGACTTTGTATGGCAAGTGATGGATTCCTACATAGAACAGTTTGGCAGTAATGTACATACTTGTTCACAAACACTGACACAGTTCCTACAGTGTTTTGTGTGATAACAAATGCATGCAATGTGTGTGTGTGTGTTTTTTTTTTTTCTTTTCAACAATTTTTTTTTCTTCAGACTTTTTTTTTCCCCATGGTTGTCATTTTGAACATTTACCAATAAATAATATACTGTAACAATTTGGACCACAAGGTATACGTACAGTGATGCTGAGTAAACACTAGAAGAAGTTTTTGTCAGTGTTTTACAGGTTTTATGTGTATGTGTGCAGAAACTGTTCTTTTTTTTTTTGTAAAACCACCTTTGGTACATCCCTGTCCATCCCCTAATGGCAAAAAAAACCGAGGTTATATTATATAGCATCATAGCTTGGGCATAGGGAAAGAAAAGCCATAAATTCTAAGTCATATATCAACAAATGAATAAGCAGTTATTAGGTACTAAACCTACCCCAAATAGTAAAATTATGCCCCTTTCTATAGAATTGGGGTATCACCAGTAACATACAGATTGTTACACAGAGGGACATTTACGGACAACAATATCAATCCCAGATGTTTGTAATGTGTTGAGCAAACACCAAAAGGTATTGCTGCTGTGTTAGTAGTCGGCTTTTATGTGTAGAATTTTTTTAAACTATCAGATTGAAAACAAAACAAAACTGTTTTATCATATTATTACCAGAAGTTCAAATTAGAATGATGTGAAATTGTAGACAAGAGAATAAAGAAGTAATTCACAAAACATCTAACAGATATCTTAATAAATGGATGAGTAATGTACATGTTAGTGAACATGCCGTGAAAAAACATGATTATGCTGCCCTTTTTTACTTAAAACAATTATTAAAAAAAATAGTACCCCCAGTTATGAGCAGATTATCATCAAGAACAAAATTCCCTGGGATTTATATGACTGTCATGTGCAAGTGCTGATATTGAATAAATAGTAAGACCACTTTTTCAGTGTTTTGTTGCATTTCATGTGGCACAATGTGTTTGTGTATACTCAAAAACTTATTTTTGGTAAAATGTTTATAATTGTCAATATGTGCTAATTATCAACATGTCATTTTGACAGGACATTATAAATCAATGCATAACAACAAAACATGCCAAAAATCCGAAAGATTTGTCAAGACATAAGTGAGCAGTAACCATTTTACTGAACCTACCCAGAAAAGTAAAATTTTACCTTGGCACACAGTTATTCAAATGTGCTTTTATACTATGGCAGTGAAGGGGTTAACCTACAGATATAAATTTTATATAATTTTCTTTGTTTTAAGTTGTTCTATAACCTTGACTTATAAAAACAACAGTCAGAAACACTTTAAAAATCACTGTGGAGTACCTGATGAAAGAAGTTTAAATGTACTGACATGACCTACTAGGAACCAGACAAAATATGCAAAATCATGAACATAAAGATCAACCGCACCTCTCTAGCAACCTCACTGTGGGCTCTGAGCTGAATGGGTGGATCAGGAAGCCGCAGCACTGATAGCCCTCCTAGGAAAGAGGGTCTGAGACAACACCATGCTAATGTCGGAACACCAAGATGAAAGTGTACTAAGCCTGCATGTTGGGCATTCTTCTGTACAGAAGCGAAGCATGGACCCTGTTCTCCCCACAAGAAGACAGCAGAAGACCTTCCACCTGGGCTGCCTAAGAAGACTCCTGGGTATCACTTGGTAAAACCGCATCACTAACAAGGATGTCCTGACACTGGCAGGGATGCCTAGCATGTTTGCCATGCTGATACAGAATCGAATCGCCTGCGCTGGCTTGGCCATGTCAGCCACACGGAAGACCGTCGCATCTCTAAGGACATGCTGTATGGCAAGCTGGCTGTAGGCTCCAGACCCACAGGACGGCCAGCCTTAAGCTACAAGGATGTATGCAAGCTCAACTTGAGGGCAGCAGCCTCGATCCAACAGACCAGGAGACGGCAGCTTCAGACCGGGTCAGCTGATGGTCCACCTTCAAGGCTGGCATCATGCACACAGAGCAGAGGAGAGAGGCCCAGTGAGAAGAAGGGAGGTGCCACAGGTGTGCAAGGAATTTTGTTGGCACTCTTAGACATTCATGACTGAGGCTGACCTGCAGCAGCTGCAACCGAGTGCACTCAAGGATCAGGCTCTTCTGCCACAGCAGGTGCTGCAGCTCCACAAGTGACTGACCCATGGCGCAACACCATTGTCCCTGGAGACAGACGGATGCCAATAAATCAACACAAAAACAAGAAAACCTGCTGACAATACAGAGGAAAACAAAATTATGAAAATCGGCACTAAAAGTAATGTTCAGACAGTGGTGTTAGTAGCCCAGTCGACTAAGATGGCTCATAATACACACTCGGCTGAAGCAACCATTTTTAGGTACAGAGCTGGCTACAGGAAAGTCCAGAAGTCTCTGAAAAATTAGGTCTTCCACCTTTCCTTGTGGCCCCCCCCAAAAACATCTGGATAACATAATACTGTAGGTCATCGTTCAGAATTCTTAATCTTAAGAATTCACTGTTAGATTGATGTAAAGAATTTGTCTATGACAACAAAACAGTAAATGGATCGTGTAACAATTTGTAAATCATGATCATGAATCCCTTGTGTACAAATTATGTGTGGGCTACATAAACTGAAAGTTGTGTGTGCCGTTGTATACACTACTGATTTTACTTGATTGGGAGGATGCTTGAAATGTAAGAAAAAAAAATGTTCATGAAAAAATAAATGAATGGAATACATGCGCCTTTCCTACCCCAACTTTTCCACATTCCTCCTTTGCCCTCCCTCCGCTCCTCTGTTCCTGTCTGGCCCCCACACTCACTGCCCCTCACACGTGACGAGCACTCGCGTACACACAAGCACGCACGCATACACACACGCCACATGCAAGCTCGCACACAGCGCGAATGCACGCACGCTCGTACGTATACACACACACACACTCTCTCTCTCTCTCTCTCTCTCTTAACATACCCCATGTGATATGTATACGATGACAAGAACTCATTTTGAGAAAAGATGATCTCAGTGCCTGATCATGATCTTGATTTTCATGAGTTTCGTTGCAAAGTGAAACGACTGCAGGCGGAAATCTCAACAAATCTTAAATAAATGTCAGCGAACCGCCCAGAGAAACATGGACAAACAAGTCACGAGTGTCCACGTTTTCTCTGGGCGGTTCGCTGACATTTATTTAAGATTCATGAGTTTAGTTAATGCGTCTGTTTCTGAAACTTGACAAGGTCTCTCTGCGTCTCTCTCCCTCCCTCTGTCTCCCTTCCCCCCACCCACATCTCGACCAGCAGCAGTCTCACACTCTCACACACACACACACACACACACACACACACACATGCACGCTCATACCTTTTTGTCCGTCTGATACTGACTGAATTTGGATTTTTGTTTCATAGCCAAACTCGTTTATTCTCAGAACACTGATCTCTGCCAGGCACACGATTCAGTTTATGGATATCTTTTTTGTTCGTCCTTTTGCTCTGACAAGCTGGTTTTGTATGTTCTAGTTTCAAGTTCATACTCTAATTCTCTTTACTTTACTTCATTAAAAGGTCGAGCTGTTTTATATCCTGAATCAACAGATTGAAAATGTACGCAGAGCATGCACACACATTTCAAGATCATGCACACATGCATGAATATACCTGCCTACTGATGAATTATATGCTAAAATACACACACACACACACACACACACACACACACACACAAAATGAGAACTTGCCTGTGACAATGTGGTTGGTCTTGCTTGTTTATACATCAAGGTCCAGGAGGTATCCATTCCTGGGATCAGCACAGCATCAGACTTTGATGCCCCATGGTGTTGGCTTCTTTGATAATATTTATTGTTTGAAATGCAGTCTCCCATTGAATTTTATCATTGCTTCGTCAATGCTGGAAGTTTATGAATCCCCATCATCATTGCTATGGCGGTGTGTGTAGTTTCATCTCCTCCTTGGTTTCAGGATGCCATACTGAGTTGACTTTGTTTTTCTGCGCTTGAATTTGTTTTGCTTAGCGATTCGTTTCCACACCCAGTGTTTGGAAAAATGATCCAGGCACAAGAAGATGGAAGTAATCTAAAGGCAAAGCACCAGCCTGAAGATTATGTTTTGGCCCAATATGTTCACAAAACTTAGCAACGTCAATTTCCTTCAAAGTAGATGACCATGCCCCATCAGATGGCAGAATTTACTTCTTTAGAACTTTCTTCTGCATCGTACATCATGTTGCTCACCTCATCCCAATCGAAGTCCAAGCCACTCTTAGCTTCACAAGGCTGCACTTTCACAAAGTGTTCTGCCGTGAATCCTTCAAAATCGGAGTCCCCTTCACAAAACTTTAAAAATTTATACCTGAGAAGCTACTTGAAGCACAGAGATGGGGCAGAGACTACAGTGAAGCACAGAGATGGGTGGAGACTTCAGTGAAGCACAGAGATGGGGCAGAGACTTCTTCAGTGAAGCACAGAGATGGGTGGGGAGACTTCAGTGAAGCACAGAGATGGGTGGGGAGACTTCAGTGAAGCACAGAGATGGGTGGAGACTTCAGTGAAGCACAGAGATGGGTGGAGACCTCAGTGAAGCACAGAGATGGGGCAGAGGCTTCAGTGAAGCACAGAGATAGGCAGAGGCTTCAGTGAAGTACAGAGATGGGTGGAGACTTCAGTGAAGCACAGAGATGGGGTGGAGACTTCAGTGAAGCACAGAGATGGGGCAGAGACTTCAGTGAAGCACAGAGATGGGTGGAGACTTCAGTGAAGCACAGAGATGGATGGAGACTTCAGCAAAGCACAGAGATGGGGCGGAGACTTCAGCGAAGCACAGAGATGGGCGGAGACTTCAGCGAAGCACAGAGATGGGCGGAGATTTCAGCGAAGCACAGACATGGGCGGAGATTTCAGCAAGCACAGAGATGGGGCGGAGACTTCAGCGAAGCACACAGATTGTGCGGAGACTTCAGTGAAGCACAGAGATGGGCGGAGACTTAAGTGAAACACAGGAATGGGTCAACCAGACCTGAATAAGTCAAAATTCTGAACTGCTTTCCCACAGTCAGCACACAGAGAGATTGATTGCCAGGAATACCGTGGGCTCCAGACCCTACGAGGGCATTTGCATCACTAGCTGACTGTCGGCCTATGCATATATCCAACCCCAAACACTGGCACTTGTTTAGGCAGCCAGAGTTAGGCCATAGACACCCTGCACACACAGTGACAAGCTAATTCAAGACCAAACAACTTCACCTCTTGATTTCTGTTCAAACGGAAACGTACCCCTAAACAACGATGCTGATTGGCCCCCTCCAACCTTGTGAACTTGCTATGTCATCTCACTCCTTCTCCTTTCCTTAAACAGCCCAGTAAGATATTACTTCTGCTTACATCTCACATGATTTTAAAGATCACTATGGCGATACAATCTGTCCACCCCTAACACTCTATTACTACCTGTCGGCAAACTTTTTGCCTGGAGAAACATTTCCTTCAATTCCTCACACAACACCGATGTAAGATCTGCATCCAATTGAATAATTTCATACTCAAACTGAACGGGGTGACATCACTGAGTAGCGAAGGAAAAGGATCCACCCAGATTCACTTGGGAGATGGCCCCTAGCAAAAGCATCCAGTCAGGGGTAGAATCAATAACGAGCTGCCATTTTGGCTGGTGCTTCCAAGGGCATGCACAAAGTAGGCTCAGTCTAGTCTGTTTTTTCACCAAATGGAGTGAAAAGGAACATGGAAGAAGATCTGCTGCACCTTTCTCCTCCAAGGAAGAAAACAGCAGTGAACAGTGGCAAACACTCAGGAATGACCATACGGATAAGTGGCTGTTCATTAGGCCAGGAAAGAAGGGCGAGCGGCATGTATTTTGCAAAATTTGTGCCTGTGGTTACTCCATCAAACATGGTGGGAGAGACGACTGCCGGTGGCATGTTTAGACTGACCAGTACTGAATATGCACTTACAGAATGTTTTTCTGTAATGTCCATGAAAATGATGGTGTGTCCCTGATTTTGGAGATGTGTGTCCCTGAAACTAGGAAATTGGGGTAGGCATCTTTGTATTAGGTTCATTTACTTACAGTTGCTTGCTTGCAATAAACCTTATTACCCTTACAATTTTGCCGTAATTTGTATGGGGGGGGGGGGGGGGGGGGGGGGGGGGGGGGGGGGGCAGATGAAATTACGGAGGTGGGGGGGGGGGGGGATGTTACAGGGGAAAAAGATTGTTAAACACGAAGTTTAGTCTCTACTGTTTCGATCAAAAGCAGTAAGAAGACATTTTCCACATACCTTGCGTCTTTTGCTTTGTCAAAGATGGCAATGAAGGGGTCACAAGTGTGAACGGTTGGCTCTTCCAAATCTTCAAAGTTGCGAAAGTATTGCGATTAAGAAAAATTTCAGTTTTTTCTTATAAATGACAGGCTTTTGTCTGAGGTATTACAGGTACATGAATTTGGGGTAAACAGATGTTACAACTCACCCAGGCTTTTATTAACATTGACTTTAGAAAGCATTCAGTTTATTTAGCTGGGATTTTGTTTGTTGAAGTTTTTTTGGTTTTCAACAGGGCTTCTGCAAATGGCTAGAAACCTTCTACAAAAATACCAAAACGTGTCCTTGTTAATGGTCAAGCTCCTTGTTGGTTTAAGAGACTGATGCACGAATTGTAAATCAAGCTGAAACGTTTGAGAAAAGCACATTTTCCCTCTTGAAGATTTAATTGGACTGAAGAGACTACAAAAGTTAGCATCCTGGATCAGCTTTTTTTTTTTTTTTTTTTTTTTTTTTTTTTTACTTCCCAGAAAGTGAACTAGCTGGGAACGGCATGTTGTTACTTTTTCACTTTGTTTAAAAAGGGCTGAATTACACAGATTGCAGCTTTAACTGCACTTTTGGAGTGTGCGCCTTGAGGAGCACGTTGATGCTTGAAGAGCACGGTTAGAAACACGTGGAGAGTGTGGCAGCAGAGAGTCCTCAGAAGAGGAGCCCCCTTCAGGCAAGTGTTTCAGCCCTTATCTCCTGACACTCAAGGGGATTGGGCCACACCCGGTTCATGACTCCCGATGCCCCTCTGCTGCCCCCCCACCCCATCTTGGGACGAGCCATGGCTGGGATTCAAACCCATGCCCCTCTGGACATGCTCATTTTCCACTTTATGACTCGCGCACTAACCACTGAGCCACTGGGACACATGATATTTGTAGGAAGTTAAGTCTTATGAAGTTCACTTTTGTTCCTCCTTGACCAGATCCAGCTTGAACACCTCTCTGCCGCTTCTGTCATTGCTTTCAGGGCTCTGGTTTTTTTTCCCTCCCTGCAGCTGAGAGCTGTTTCATGAGGTTGTATGCAGATGTTCCTACAAACCCCTTAGCTCCAATTTCTGCAGTGAGGCCATCGACCTGATAGCCTTCTCTCCTCAGGCTGTTTGCCAGATCAGCATACTTTTCAGTCTTGTAGATTTGAGTTGTCTCCATTCTGTTCTCATATGGCACCGTGAGCTCAATCATGATCCGCTGCTTGGTTGACTGAGAGTGGACTACTACGTCTGGTCTCATGCCACTTTTGCTGATGATCTCTGGGTGACTCTTCCATTCTGGGAGGTCTGCAGTGCACTCCCAGTCATCTGCCCTGTCCAACAGACTCTGCATGTTCCAAGTGGCACTTTTGTTCTTGGCCATGATTCGCTGCCTCCTGCCATGAGGAATGTTGCGGGTGCTTTTGGAGTCCTGATTTTCCCTTTTGTGGTGTTGGTACTAGCCCAGACTACTTGTACAATCTCTTGAGCACTTGCTTGTGCCTCCATGTTTACCTTCCTTGAGCCAGGGCTAATTTACATGAGCTTAGAACATGCTCCACTGTTTGTTTTTCATGGCAGAGGGAGCATGAAGGATCGTCTGCTTTTCCCCACTTCACCAGGTTTGCATTTGAGGGCAGAAGGTCGTATGCAGATCTGAGAATGAAGCTGATCCTGAGTGGAGCCATGTGCCAAATGTCATTCCAAGTGAGACTTCGTTGGAGTGCATTCTCCCACGTTGTCCATTGTCCTTGCTGGCTCTGCTGGACTGCTTTTTGGAATCTTTTTTGGTCTTTTCTTTTCTCATCTCCTGAATCATCATGTCTCTTTTGGCTTTTTTCTTTTGGCCTTTGACCACCATTCAGTTTTTGGTCACCCCCAGTCCTTGCCTCTTGGTCTGTGTGTGTCCTGTTATTTTTCTGATCTTGAGACTGACTTTTGCAGAATCCATCGCCTCTTGAACTTTCCATTTTCTGCCTGTCTTCAGCTGCGGCTTGATTGCTTCTACCACCTTGTCTCCTGAGTCCTCCAGCATGCTTTGAAGTCTGATCTTCCCTGCTTTGTATTCCTCCAGGATGGATTTCAGTGGTAGTTTCAGCTTTAGCTTGGTGACAGTACAGCACTATGTCAATCAGACAGGGTGGGAAAACCAGACATTTCCTTGTGAACTCGTTGATTTTGGATTCCACTGCCTCCACTATGCTGGTGCAGATGTCGTATATCATCAGAGGCCATAGGAGCTTTGGTATCAGCATGAACTGCAGACACCAGACCTTGTATTTGCTAGGGAGCCCACACTGGTCAGTGGTCTCCAAGCCTTCTTCCGACATCTGTTTGGTTTCTTTTGCCCTTTGTGTGTCTTTCAGCGTATCATCATACCATCTTCCAAGGCTCTTGACTGGCTCTTCTGTGACTGTTGGAATGGCCTGGTTGGCAACACTGAAGACAACAGATTCAGCCACTTTTCCTTTCCTCAGTGAGAAAACTCCATGATTTCTTTGGCTTGAACTTCATTCTGGATGAGGCAACTATGTCATCCAGTCTCTCCAGCACATGACATGCCTCGTCTTCTCTGGATGAAATCACTGTAGTGTCATCCATGAAGGCCTTGAGAGGGGGCATCTTGTATCCATCGCCAAGGTCTATCTTGTGTTGCTTCTTGCTGCTTTCAAGATGACTTGCATTGCCAACAGGAACAGTATTGGGGAAATTGCACAGCCCATTGCAATGCCCACTTCCAAGTTGATCCGATCTGTTGTGTACTCCTTGGTAGAGAAGTGCATTGAGAAGCCATTGAAGTACTTCTTGAGCATGTCGCGGATGTTCTTTGGCACATGGTATATCTCAAGAGCCAACTGTATTATCTCATGGGGTACAGATCCATATGCATTAGCCAGATCAAGCCATACGACGTCCAGGTCTCTTTTCTCTGTTTTTGCTCTTTGGATTACGTCCCAGATCATTGTGGTGTATTCTACACAACCAGCCACGCCTGGGATGCCAGTTTTCTGGACTGACACATCCAAGTACTTGTTTTCATGAGGTACTTGGTCATCCTTGCTGCCATGACCGAGAAGATGATTTTCCCTTCAACATTCAGTAGTGATATTGGCCTGAACTGGCTGATGTCACTTGAGTTTTGCTCTTTGGGGATGTACACACCATCTGCCGTCATCCACTGGCCGCTGATCTTCTGGTTTCTCCAAGCTGATCGCAGCAGCCCTGTGAGCCACTCCAGCACCTTGGGACATTTCTTGTACAGCTGGTAAGGTATTTGGCCCTGGTGATGATTTGGCTCTGGCTTTGTCGACCACCTTCTTGATTTTCGCCAACGTTGAATGATAGATTTTGTCCCTGAAATGAATTACATGATTGTCCATGCTGTTGGCATATGGCTTAATGATCTGATCTTGTGGTCCAGTCAAAGACTTGGGTTGTCTGATTTGATGACTCTTGTAAGTTTTCTGCTGAGAAGTGTTTTAAAGAAGTTGTTTGCGATTCAGAACATTCTGAACTGTCAAAAGTTTAGTTTTTATCGATTTCAGTCGAGGCAGATCATACAAAAGTACTTTTACATGATGTGCTGCTTGGGGTTGCAATGCATAGAGGAGAAAATCATTGCATTGCGGTAAATTTTGGTAGGTTTTAGTGATGCGCTGGACTGAATTCCAGTGCGTCAGAACTTTTATGTGTCAGAGACACACAATTGTGCATAAGAATTGTCACTGGATGATAGTGTCACTGTTGATCTCTAACCATCATCATTGGAATCCCTCCATTCCTGAAAAGTATAAAAGTATCATTTATATTTGCATTTTATTGATATACAGTGTTTACCATCGTATTAGTGTAACTGTGAGGCAACTAAAAACCAATAGTCATTTAAACTCACGACAGCAATAGCAACGCATGAAAAACACACAAACATGAACGCACACACATATAAATACACTGACAGGAGAATGTACATGCTCTACACTTACAGATCAGTGTGTGCGCCTGTGTGGCATACACACGTGCAGTCACACAGACATGCACACACATATACACTCTGAAACACACTCAAACATGTGCATGCACTTATACACACACACACACACACACACACACACACACACACACACACAGAGTAACTCTTATATAAAGAAGCAGGAGCTCCTCCTCTTGATGAGCATAGGAAAATCTCTGCAGCTGAGTTTGTATTAAAATCCGTTGCACATAACTCATTCTGTAATGAAGAAACAAAGTTGAATTCTAAGCATGACTTTGTTAACAGGGCAAGGACAATACATTGTTTGCAACCAATTAATTTGTCTCCGACATGATTAATTCTACAGAGTTAAAAATTAAAAAAGAATAGCAACTCAGCCATCTTTTTTACCTGTACCATCTTTTTGACCTTTTTACCAAGTTGACAGCGGAGGGTTACAACATTCTTCTGGCTTGGGTTCCTGGTCATGTCGGCATCAAAGGGAACGAAATGGTGGATCGTTTGGCCAAGAATGCCACAAGAGAGAAACTGTCAAACACACCTATCCCCTGCTCAGATTTGAAACCCAAAATTAACGATTATGTCAGAGACCTGTGGCAGGAGGATTGGAATACACAGACGGATAACAAACTCTTTCAGATCCGTCCAAACCTAAAGGAGTTCCTCTCATCTTCGTCTGGTGGTCGTAAAGAAGAAACAGTTCTGTGCCGGCTGCACACCGGCCATTCATATTTTACCCATTCGTACCTTTTAAAGAGTGAAGAAGCTCCTTGGTGCATTCCGTGTCATGTGCCACTCACAATGAAACATATTCTTTTAGAGTGTTGGGATTTGCACGATGTGAGACACAAACATTTTACAGCAGATTCCATGAAAACCTTGTTCAGAGATGTTCCGCCTGACGCAATCTTTGAGTTCTTGAAAGAGGTTAACATTTTTCATAGGATCTGAGATTTTACAGTGGAAAGATTTTTAACAAAGTTTTGGATGAGATTTTAGACGATGTCTTTTAAAGAATTGTGTGGATGACTGACTTGTGAGTTGATTTTAACGTGGTGACAGCCCTGATATGGCCCTTTGCGGTCGGCTGGGCTATAAGCAACATTATCTTATCTTACCTGTACCATCGTGGGAACAAATTAAACCTACTTTTGATACTGATCATACAGAATTGAGCAAAAGTCAATCTCCAGACGTTCTGAAAAAATTTAATGATCACATGGAAAATTACTATAGTGATTACATTAAAATATTCACAGATGGATCTGTACTTGATAATGGCAATGCAGGTTCAGCATTTGTAATTCCTACTGTGAAAACAAATGATATCATATAGGTAATCACTATTCAGTTTTTACTGCAGAGTTGTTATCTTTTTATTTTTATTTTATTTTTTTTGTGCTGTCCCAACCTCTGCGCCACCTCAGAGGGCAGCGCGCCCATACCGCTCATTACGACACCCCGTCCACCGCCACAGCCCGGCTGTAACCCCCGGCACCGGCAATCCACAGGGAGCAGTCAGTGTCTAGTCAAGAGGCAACCCACCGGAGGAGACACTGCACTGCTGCAGAGTCACTTTGGTGGTGTTCAGTGGCACCTGTTCTGATCTAACATACGTAGGACACCACCTACTAAGCCCTCTACTGATGGCAATAATTGCTTAGTCATGGAGCTGGCGTGAATACTCTCCCCTCCGGAGGGCACCACCACGTCTGTCCAACGACAGCCCCCATGGACTCGCCAATACTGGTGACCCCGATGGAACCAACCCAAGGCCACAGACGTTGGAAGGACATCGAATTGAGGTCACCATGAAGCAGGGCATGAAGGGCCACAGAACTTCAGACATTTTTTTAAAATGCTTATCGATGAGAATGAGGATGATTAAGATGATGCTACGGATTTCCATTTCGGTCTGAGACTACATGACAGGGCTGTACTCTACGCTTCCTTTCATAGTATATCCCGGCGTCAACCAGGCCCGCGAGATACAGGCACCTGCAGTGTTGGTCAAGAATTTGAGCAACACTCTCAGAAACGCATCCATTAAGTGGATGAAACTCGACTGTGTGGTCCCAGTCTTCCCAACTGAGTCCGCAGCAAACACAACTCTGGGTAGGAGCCGGTCAGGGCAGAAAAACCCACATGACTCTGATGGGATTCGAACCCATGACCTCGCAGTCGGGAGTCTGTGACGCTAACCACTTCGCCACGATGGCTGGTGTTAGTTATTTTAATGGCTTTACACCATATTGAGGAGTTACCTATGAATAGTTGTAAAATATTATTCTGTGTAGATTCTCAATCGGCATTATGAGCTATCAAAGATCAAAATGCCAAAAAACATCTTGAAATGATACTAGAAATCAGACATGCAATTCATCAATTGGCATTTAAAGACATTAGTGTAACTTTTTTACTGGGTTCCTTCCCATTGCGGAATATATGCCGGTGAACTGGTTGGTACAGCAGCTAAAAATGCAGGACATATAATACTGAAGGGCCAATTCTAATTAAAACATAAATCTAGATCTGCACGAGTATTATAATCACATTGAAAAACTAGCGAAAGATAAGTTTGATAACATGCTGAAGACATCAGATAGCCAATATTCACACAATTGTATGAAAAGCCTCAGCACAATAAATTCCAAATTAATTTTAAACCACATATCTGATAAGAGTTCAAGACATGTTAGTTCTCTGATGTTCAAATTTCGTTTAAATGCTTTTAAAACGAAATTTTCTAAAGATATTAAAGGTGTATGTGGAAATCAAATTTCCATTAGCCATCTGATTTTACACTGTCCTGGTATCGAAGAATTAATGACGAAAACTATATACAGGGGATTTACTGACTCATCAAATACCATTAACTGTTCAGGAAGTGTTAAATGACTTCCAACTTCTTAAATGTTTCTCAGAAGTTTTACTCCTCAGTCCTATTAGTCTTTTCCTTTGAATAGTTAATTTGTTGTTGGATTCAATTGTTGTTATACGAACCTTCTGTTAATTGCCAAGTCACATTTGATATAGATAGTAAACTTCACTTCCTTTCTACTAATTCTGTCATTTTCAACAGTTCAAATCCCATACATAGC
This sequence comes from Conus betulinus, assembly GCA_016801955.1. Classification (NCBI taxonomy): domain Eukaryota; kingdom Metazoa; phylum Mollusca; class Gastropoda; order Neogastropoda; family Conidae; genus Conus; species Conus betulinus. The sequence continues at coordinate 149,356 of JADBJO010001143.1, read as the reverse complement.
TTGATCGTTGTATAGATTTGTAGGTGTAGGCATGTGGGAAAAACGCATAATTTTTACTACCACACACTCACTAAACAATTATCAACACATGTATAAACGATCTCTTCTTTCATGCTTTTATTTCTCCTATCCCCCCCCCCCCCCCCCCCCCCCCCCGTCTAATATCACTTAAGCATGAACAGACGTAAAACTAAAGAACAAATGAACAAACTCAGTATCTCGGATTAATGATGTGTATTGGAAATATTACAATGGGAATAAAGATGATGCATGAAGAAACTTGACGGTGTTTTGTTTCAGGTACAACAACAAGACATACACTGTGAATGACATCGACTGGGATGGAAGAGTTACAGACAAGTTCGAGAGACATAACAATATGGTCAGCTATGAAGACTACTACAGTAGGTTAGTATTTTATTTTTCATGAAATTTCGGCTCGGAGTGTACAATAGTTCAGGCATATTAGGAATTTTTAGGGTGACTGTGTCTCTGTCAAAAAAATGGTGGGGTGGGGGAGGGGGATGTTTGAGGATTTCTTGGTATCATATTATAAAACTGACACAAAAATGTTATTTTGTTTATGTTTGTAGTTTTAAATGGAAGATGTGCAAGTTGTTTTAGTGGGGGAGGGAGGTGTGTTAAAGTCTCTTTTCAGTTTTTTTTTTAATGGTAAACTGGTTTCATGCTGAAACAAATGACAAAGGCTTGTGCGAAGATTCATTGTCAATTTTGTTTTTATTAACTTGTATTTAAAAATGAAATTTGACAAGTGTTCATAACTATACACAGTGGAATACATAATGGTCTGTCTGTTTCCATCAAAGCCAGGTATTTCTCTTTGTATTTGTACAAGGTTGCTCTGTTTGTTGTGCTTTCTTGACACTAACTTTGCTTGTTCTGGTTTTTTTTTCCCCCCCCCCCCCCCCCCCCCCCCCCCCCCCCCCCCCAAAAAAAATGAGTGCCAGTTATTAATGTTAACTTGGCATACAGCATCAGATGTGGTCACCTGGATGTTAGCTTCAGTCCTTGTGCTGTGCGTAGTG
>JADBJO010001143.1:125810-143310 GCA_016801955.1 Conus betulinus | reverse complement strand
CCCTACTCCCTTTACAAAAATCACCATCACCCTACACCACTATGGATCACACCTACACCTTGACCATGATCATCATCCACCCATCCTTGAACACCTCCCCCACTCCCCTACTGGCATTTTATAACAGCACCACAACATTATCCCACCTGTACAACAAATTCTCATCATCCTACAGTACTGTTTACCTCATATGAACCATGATCATCACCCACAGTCATCTACCCCTACCCCCCTCCACCATCTTTCCCAACCTGCAACATTATACAAATGCCACCTTATTATTCCACTTACCATAATGACCTTCAGCCTTCAGTACTATTCATCTCGCCCATGCCAGTGAGCATCACCCACAGGTTATTGATATTTTCCTTTATACCCCTACTTACACCATTGCTCCACCACCACCACTACATTTTCCACTTATACAACAATAATCATCCTATGGTACTACTGATCTAAGATGATCACCATTTATCAGTCACTGAAAAACACTCCCATCCAGTGAACTCCTTCATACTTCACTGTGGAAATGAAGAAGCTGACCAATTGACAAAGGAAGGACAATAGCCCCAACTGTAAAAGGTAGCCTCCTTGAAATAAATCAGAAGTATCTCCATGGAGACAAATAGGAGGATGACTTAAACAGCACCCAGACTTCCACAAGAGAGATGCATACTACCAGATACCCAGATCAGACCAGTAAACATTGTGTGACCCAGGATGGGGCTCTCCTGACTTCAGCATCACAGGTCCACTGTTTTCCACACCTGTGAGCAATCAATCTATCAATGCAGTACAACCCCAGAGACAGCGGAACATTCCCAGCTAAACCCAAACTAGAAACCTAGCCTTCCAACTCACCAATGAGTGCAAAACCTCGCTGACCATTGGAGGGTCTTCACCATACAGCAGCCTCCATCAGTACCTCCAGGACTCCCAAACGAAGAAGAAGACCATCATTGTGGGACTGAGAACAGGGTGTCACATCACATCTCCACAATATACTACGCTGGCGAGCCTTCAATCCATCCATGCTGCCCAGTGCCAGTGACAGCGGAACACTCCAAGCGGCACTTAAAGTGGAAACCTAGCCTGCCACCACACCAATGGGTGCAGAACTTTACTGACCACTACAGGACCTTCACCATGCTGCAGCCTTCACCAGTACCTCCAAGATTCCCGCCCAAGTGAATGGAGAAGAAGATCTGCCTATGGTGCTATTGATCTCACTCAATCATCACACCCTCGGAGCAGGCGACACATATAGATCTGTCTTCGGGAGGGATGCGATAGTTTTTTCATGCAGCTAGTGAAGGGGTTTTCATATTTATGATATACATTTTCCCATTTATTTCATCTTCAATTTTTTTTTTTCCCTCTCAATTTCTAACTTTGCCAATCATTACTATAATGATGGAAGAATTGTTAACTGCACTTGTTTTCCCCCACTACTTAATTGTTCAGCATTATACTGTTTGGTCAATCAGTGGGTGATTGCATCTCTTACGAGATCCAAGGAAAGGTTGTTCTGCACAATTCTTAGCCACTGACAATGCTTGGGTTATTGAATAGCAGAGCTGACCACTCAGACTGTTCCGTATCTTTTGATCTCCCTTGCATCCTTGAATGGGGACGAAAGGCCTCGGAGCAGGCGACACATACAGATCTGTCTTCGGGAGGGATTGCGATAGATTCTTCATGCAGCTAGTGAAGGGGTTTTCATATTTATGATATACATTTTCCATTTATTTCATCTTCAAAATTTTTTTTTTCCTCTCAATTTCTAATCTTTGCCAAATCATTACTATAATGATGGAAGAATTGTTAACCTGCACTTGTTTTCCCACACTACTTCATTGTTCAGCATTATATATATATATATATACATACACACACCCATAACTTGACCATCATCATCATCCACCCATCTTAACCACGATCATCATCCACCCATCTTTGCTACTCCTTTACAAAAAATCACCATCACCCTACACCACTATGTATCATACATTTCATATATACATATACATATGTGTGTATGTGCATGTGTGAATATGTGACAATTATTATAATCATAACTCACCCATAATACTGTTTGCATGTGGCTCTTCCCCACACACACACACACACACACACGCGCGGCGCGCGCACACACACACACACACACCCTCCCCCCCCCCCCCCTTTTTTTTTTTTCCCCCATGTGTGTGTGTGTGTGTGTGTGTGTGCGTGTGTGTGTGTGTGTGTGTGTAACACATGACACCCTGTTTCTCATTGAGCATTGCTATCTCTTCTCAACCAACATCTGCACATTAACACCAACACATTATTGCACCTACTACAATATACATCATCCCACAGCATTGTTTACTTTCTCAACAGCACTCTTTGTAACCCCCCCCCCCCCCCCTCCTCCTCCTAGTGGATGGAGACATATAAGCCCTCCTCCTGTTGTCCCCCCCCCCCCCCCCCCCCCCCACCCCCCCCACACACACACACACACAGTATACCCTACTCCCACCCTTACCCTCCCCTTTTATTACAGTTGGTCTATTTTATTCTTCTACTTATTTGTTATAATTACTATCACTACTATTATCACTATCACCATCCCTTCTCTCTCTCTCTCTCTCTCTCTCTCTCTCCATATATATATATTATGTATGTATGTATATATATGGAGAGATAGATAGGTATTGATGTATATATGTATGCACATATGTGTCTGTATGTGTATATGTGCATATATATATATATATGTGTGTGTGTGTGTGTATATATGTGTATATATGTGTGTATATGTATATATATATATATATATATATGTATATGTGTGTATGTATGTGTGTGTGTGTGTATATATATATATGTATGTATGTATGTATGTATGTATGTATATATATGTGTATATATATGTATGTATGTGTGTGTATATATGTGCATATATATGTATGTGTGTGTATGTATACATATATGTATATATGTGTGTATGTATATATATGTATGTATGTGTGTGTGTGTACGTATATGTGTGTATGTATAATATATATATACACATATGTGTGTATATATGTGTATGTATATGTGTATATATAAATATGTGTATATATATCTCAACCCCCCCACCCCCCTCTTAGCATCATTATCAATCCACCTTAACCATAACCGTTACATATACACACCACCCCCACCCCACTAACTAACCACACAACCCCATCGCCTCGCTCATCCCCTCCCTTCACGCAACCCCCCAACCCCCCCCCCCCCCCCCCCCCCCCCTTTCCTTTCCCATAATCCCCTCTGTTACTTCCTTCTGCCGGCCATTCTTCACAGCATACCACATGGGACATCAGATAAGTCTCTCTCGTTCTTTGTTTGTACTGTCCTAAATGTCAAATGTGATCTATTTTTTTTATTACTTTTTTTTTTTTTACTTGAAGAAGACCCAAGAGGTCGAAATGCATGGTGTCTTGTCCTGTACTTTGTTTGTCGATGTTCTTGGCGGCAACTAACCCCCACTCTTCCTAAATTTTGCTTCGTTCTCCGCCATCAGTCGCTCCATTTTGAAACTAGTATAAGTCGTGATTTGGTGTGTATGTAGTCATGTTTACAGACACTGTTTTTCTGTATTCGGTTGTGAGAAGTTGGTAAGATATATTGCTGAACAAATTTTGAAAAGGAACTGGTAAAAAAGAGAGATGATTAAAGGAGAACATGTTGCTGAACAAAAAAGAACTGGAGAGGAAAAAAAATGATAAGTAGGTACCAACAGCCCTTCATTCAGCGTACGGTAAAGTTCAGCCGAGTGAAAAATATGCTCGTTTTCAATAGGCAGTATATGTGAATAACGCATTTAGAATCAGATGAAAATTGTGATGAATAAAGAACACAGTTTCCTTTTGAACTCTGTGTTCTTTATTTGTGTTTGCAACAGACGGTATGATCATTGTTTTATTCCGAATACACCCATCCGTTCACATGAAAACGAAGCACGTCATACATCCCGATGCGCCACAGGCGGCATTTGGCCGAGCATTCAAGCTATACTGTGTCGAAAATCAACGCATACAATGTGTTCATTCTGTTCATTGGTGTTTAAATAGGTCAGAATACAAGAGCATGTTTCAAGCTTTATTTCAGTCCATTTTTCTTTTTAGTACAATGTGTTTAAATTGATTAGAATCGAAGTTTTTATGAGGCTTGTTACAAGTGTTGTCTTTCCAATGTCATTTGCTAAAAAAAAACTTCGGGGAAAAAAAACATACACATTAACAATGCGCTAGAAAGGCCGTTATTTCCCGCATTCATTGGTGTATCAAGCTAAGTGATTGGTTGAATGCTAAAAAAATGCAAGCCAATCAAAGCGAAGGTATCAAAATTTAACCCTCTTCAGTATGCACTTATCTGAGCTTGGTTACACCGAAAACCGTCGGCAAGGTAAGTAACTCCGTAATTTGAACATGGTTACCCAATTAAACAATTAATTTAAAAGAGAGGAAAGGAAATAACGAAATGAAAGTAATTTTTAAAATTCCTACGAATATATATGTTGCTATATCGTAAGTTGAAGAATGTCACATGAGCCATTTACTCGGGGGGGGGGGGGGGGGGGGGGGGGGGGGGGGGGGATCTTGTTCAGAACTTTCTTCCGAATTGTTGTTCATCATACCTGGAACTTCATCCAGTCGAAATCTAGGTCACTCTAAGCTTCATTACCAGCACTTTCACTAAGTTTTATGCCATAAATCCTACAAAACACAGTATCTCCATCACTAAATCTCATTATAGAATGGCAGAACTCAAGGTTAGCACGTTGAAAAACGGCATTTCGACCTCAAAACTTAAAAAATTCGTAACTCGAGAACCACGGCATGTATCGACTCGCGCGGTTTTTTGCAAACGGAAGTAAATGGCTACAGGAAGAAGGAAGTCACTTTCTCGCGAGACTTCCTTTTCTACGAGAAACATGGCGGCGCCCATTGTTGCCACATGTTTTACCGCACGCTGGCGGGTGCTCAGCGTTTTGGCTGTGTGATTTCCGGCCGGGCGCTAGCGGGCGCTCGATTGTCAAGAGGGTTAATGCAAACATTCACTCCTTGTCCAAGCTTTCAACAATGGCGGAACGAAGCCAAGATCCGACAATGACCGAGTCGAATGCACTAATCGTTGTTGAATGTCACAGATCCACTCTTGTGAGAAAGCAGACATTAATTTTCTGAGGAATTTGCTCTTGTAAACAACATGCTTGTGTGGCCAACCAAGACAGATACAGATTTAGCGCGAAGCATATTTGTGTTTGCCAGTGACTTCAACATAATCTCCAAAACAACTACTGGCCATGCCTGGTCTGTTCCAATTAACAATGAACTCTGGCTGAAGTATGCGGCATGCAAAAAGAATTACATACATAGTCATCCCAATCTGCCCGTCGGCAAGAGTGCACTTCCCACCCTATTGTAAGTGACCTTTGTTTGGTGGCTGCCAAAACTTGTCAGAAACAGCAGAAATAACATGATTTTATAAATAACAATACAGACAACATTATACCAATTGTTTTGTTGAAAATCTGTTAACCCTCTTCAGTATGCATTTACCTGAGCTTAGTTATGCCGAAAACCATCAGCAAGATAAGTAACTCTGTAATTTGAACATGGTTACCCATTTAAAAATAATTTAAAAGAGAGGAAAGGAAATAATGAAATGAAAGTAATTTTTAAAATCCTACGAATATATATGTTGCTATATCGTAAGTTTGAAGAATGTCACATGAGCCATTTACTCGGGGGGGGGGGGGGGGGGGAATCTTGTTCAGAACTTTCTTCCGAATTGTTGTTCATCATACCTGAAACTTCATCCCAGTCGAAATCTAGGTCACTCTAAGCTTCATTACCCAGCACTTTCACTAAGTTTTATGCCATAAATCTACAAAAAACACAGTATCTCCATCACTAAATCTCATTATAGAATGGCAGAACTCAAGGTTAGCCACGTTGAAAAACGGCATTTCGACCTCAAAACTTAAAAAATTCGTAACTCGAGAACCACGGCATGTATCGACTCGCGGTTTTTTGCAAACGGAAGTAAATGGCTACAGGAAGAAGGAAGTCACTTTCTCGCGAGACTTCCTTTTCTACGAGAAACATGGCGGCGCCCATGTTGCCACATGTTTTACCGCACGCTGGCGGGTGCTCAGCGTTTTGGCTGTGTGATTTCCGGCCGGGCGCTAGCGGGCGCTCGATTGTCAAGAGGGTTAATGCAAACATTCACTCCTTGTCCAAGCTTTCAACAATGGCGGAACGAAGCCAAGATCCGACAATGACCGAGTCGAATGCACTAATCGTTGTTGAATGTCACAGATCCACTCTTGTGAGAAAGCAGACATTAATTTTCTGAGGAAATTTGCTCTTGTAAACAACATGCTTGTGTGGCCAACCAAGACAGATACAGATTTAGCGCGAAGCATATTTGTGTTTGCCAGTGACTTCAACATAATCTCCAAAACAACTACTGGCCATGCCTGGTCTGTTCCAATTAACAATGAACTCTGGCTGAAGTATGCGGCATGCAAAAAGAATTACATACATGGTCATCCCAATCTGCCCGTCAGCAAGAGTGCACTTCCCACCCTTATTGTAAGTGACCTTTGTTGGTGGCTGCCAAAACTTGTCAGAAACAGCAGAAATAACATGATTTTATAAATAACAATACAGACAACATTATACCAATTGTTTTGTTGAAATCTGTTAACCCTCTTCAGTATGCATTTACCTGAGCTTAGTTATGCCGAAAACCATCAGCAAGATAAGTAACTCTGTAATTTGAACATGGTTACCCAGTTAAAAAATAATTTAAAAGAGAGGAAAGGAAATAATGAAATGAAAATGATTTTAAAAATTCCTACGAATATATATGTTGCTATATCATAAGTTTGAAGAATGTTACATGAGCCATTTACTTGGGGGGGGGAATCGTCTTCTTCTCAACTTTCTTCCGAATTGTTGTTCATCGTACCTGGAACTTCATCCCAGTCGAAATCTAGGTCACTCTAAGCTTCATTACCCAGCACTTTCACTAAGTCTTATGCCGTAAATCCTACAAATCACAGTATCTTCATCACTAAATCTCATTACAGAACTGCAGAAATCAAGGTTAGCCATGGTGAAAAACAGCATTTCGACCACAAAACTTAAATTCATAACTCGAGAACCACGGCATGCATTGACTCGCGTTTTTTTGCAAACGGAAGTAAATGGCTACAGGAAGAAGGAAGTCATGTTCTTGTGAGACTTCCTTTTCTACAAGAAACATGGCGGTGCCCATTGTCGCCACATGTTTTTACCGGGGCGCTGGCAGGCTCTCGGCCTTTTGGCTGTGTGATTTCCGGTTGGGCGCTAGCGGGCGCGCGCTTATCAGGAGAGTGAAAAAGTTTTGAAAAACTGTCGGTTTTAATTCGGACATCATCATCATTCTGCCCCTGTTGGCCACTATTCTAGTACAGGAAATAAAATTATAGGTACAAAACAAAAACGTACACACAGCATAGCAAAACTGGGTAGGTCAAAGCTTTACAAGATGGTTGATTCCATCAAATCGGACAGCAGTGGGTACTCTTCTGTCAAAGAGGGGGGACTTTTTCCCTTGGCGCTTGGGCGTCCAGCTCCCTTGGTCTTGATGCACAGGTCAGGGTAGGTCCAAGCAATAGAGCGACGTACTGCCAGCAAAAATCAAGAGGCTTTTCCTGGCTAGTGGGCGTTTCTCTGAACAGGTGCCATGTCTGCTGCATGCTCACATCAAGGTAGTATGCCAAAATGAGCCATCACCACTTTTTTTGATCTGATGGCTGTAGGGCAGTGATCAACATTTTGATCCGTACAGCCTACGCCTTTCATGGTTTGGTTATCATGCTTGATGTGAGGCTCAGGTATCTCAATCTCAAGGTAGGCCTTCAATTCACATGGGCTTGTTTTGAGTTTTCTTTTGAGTGTGCATACTTTTCTGACATGTCGACCATCATCTGGATGACTTCATCATCACAGAAAGACTTCAAAGAGCTCCATGGGTGTGGATGGAAGTCCAGGCATATGACGCTGGGGAACATCCCATTTGAACCTGTCCTTCTGCATTTGACCGAGTTCTGTGCATCTTCAATCTCTGGTCTTCGACATCTTCGTCTTTTTGCTGGAAGTGCTTCTGTTAGTGAAGACTCTTGCCTCTTAGCCAAATACCTCTGCCTCTTAGCTGCACATCCGAAAGATGTGGAACCACATGTTGAAGTAGAAGATCCCTCAGGGTCAGGCTCTCCAGGTGCATGTGCACGAAAATGCAGTGAAATAAAATAAAATATAAACATGACACGTGAGCAATGAAGCCATTACATATCCATACTACATGTATGAGCCACTCTTGCAAATCCTCTGTGGGGTTTGTTCCTTGGAAATCACTGCAAATCAATCTTTTTGTTCTGTATCTGGACTATATCAATCCAACAGGATTCCAAATGAAGCCCTTATGAACTGTCGCTATGTTCTGACCAACGCCCCCTTGTGGAGAGGACCAATCTCAGTGAACGAGTTAGTTGGAAACCATTCATTGTGTTGGTAACCGACGTATATTCCAGTTATATTTACGGTTGGTAGCAAGTCCTCCTCTTCCTCATCTGCGAACGTAGTGCGCATTCCACCCCTTGCCCCCACAGCTTGTGCCCTTGCCCTCTGGCACCGTTTCAGGTTGTCGACTGTTCCTCCTTCGTTCTCATCCGCACATGTCGACTGTTCCTCCTTCATTCTCATCCGCACTATCTTTATCTGTCAGATCATCATTTGATTTAGCGGTGGTTCTATATATATATACTTGCTGTTTCAAATGCAAGTTCATCTTCTAGCATGCTTATTACTTCATATTCCGTGAAATTGCTGAAAACGACACAATAACTGCACGAATCGTGTTAGCAAAATATCCCTACCCTCTTGTGCTTAGCGTCCCATTTTTGGGACGCATCTTTCAGCATATGGAACACGTGATCAATGTTTCCCAATCAAAATCCAGAAGATGCAAATTTAGATCATGAATGAACCAAAGAACATTTTTTTTCTCATTTGATATTATTAACCCTCTTCAGTATGCACTTATCTGAGCTTAGTTACGCCGAAAACCATCGGCAAGGTAAGTAACTCCGTAATTTGAACATGGTTACCCAATTAAAAAATTAATTTAAAAGAGAGGAAAGGAAAAAAAAATGAAATGAAAATAATTTTAAAAATTCCTATGAATATATATGTTGCTATATCTTAAGTTTGAAGAATGTCACATGAGCCATTTACTCGGGGGGGGGGGGGGGGGGGGGGGGGGAATCTTCTTCAGAACTTCCTTCCGAATTGTTGTTCATCATACCTGGAACCTCATCCCAGTCGAAATCTAGGTCACTCTAAGTTTCATTACCCAGCACGTTCACTAAGTCTTATGCTGTAAATCCTACAAAACACAGTATCTCCATCACTAAATCTCATTACAGAACGGCAGAAATCAAGGTTAGCCACGGTGTAAAACAGCATTTTCGACCTCAAAACTTAAAAAATTCGTAACTCGAGAACCACGGCACGTATCGACTCGCGGTTTTTTTTTGCGAACGGAAGTAAATGGCTACAGGAAGAAGAAAGTCACATTGTCGCGAGACTTCCTTTTCTACGAGAAACATGGCGGCGCCCATTGTTGCCACGTGTTTTACCGGTGCTGGCGGGCGCTCAGCGTTTTGGCTGTGTAATTTCCAGCCGGGCACTAGCGGGCGCTCGATTGTCAAGAGAGTTAAAAAGTTACATGCAGTATGAACTATGGGCTTACCTTTTGGAGGTTTGACATTTCAACGATTGTTCTCATGAAAATGTTGATGCAAATGGCTGTTGTCAGATGTTTCACAGGAAGTCATCCACCAAAACTGTGTCATTGACAAGGTAGCCTTCCTTTATTGATGTATTCAAGCGTATGCTCACAAATAATAAGATTCACTTTTGAGAGGCTTATGAGCAAAGTCCGCAAAAAGGGACACTAGGGATTAATGGGATAAAGTTGGAAAAATGCTATTGTATTCTGACCTATTTAAATGCCATTGAATGGGAATGAACACATGGTATGTTTTGACAGGTGTCTTAGGTGCTTTTTAAGTCCCTACGAACTGGATTTTGGTCAGCAGGCCTTTTAAGTGTTTTGATTCAGCAAGTTGGCCAAGAGAGGTAACTCCGCAACACACACTTGCCATAAAGAACCCTCAGTAAAAAGTTTGTTTTAACTTATATTATTCTCTAAAAGTAATGAAAAAAATTCAGACATCACTCCATCCCAAATGATCATTTTTCCCATATGTAGTGAACTGGTACACGAAGAAAAAAATTAAAACGAACAGGCTAACTCTACTTCAGTGTTTTCGGTGCTAAAATAATTTTCCCTAAATTTACTGTACCCACAGAATGTCATGGATTAAGAGCACAGAGTGATTTTTCATGTCTAAAATTACTGAAACCTTCAGGAACAAAATAAAGTCATTCTGTATGGTCTGCACACTAAATAATCAACTTTTGTTGTGAAGGAAAAAAAAAAAAAAACTTCAACAATTTTGTTAAACTGAAGGCATCATATACAAGAATTGTCTTCTAACTACTGAGAAGAAAAAAATAACCAGAACAGATTACTGAATACTGGACTTTAGATTGTGATGGAATTCAGCAAAAATGTGCTTTTGCACAAGTGTACTTGAGCAATCCTCCCTACCCCCGACACTGTGGTGATAATGCACCTCTTGTCCGTCTCCTCTTTGCTTTTTGATGAACAGGCAGTTTTTATTTTAGGCCAGAGTTTATGTTCATCCTTTTCTGCTGCTTTTGTGCAGCAAATTTTGTTTCTCATTAAAAGACTGCCAAAATTGTTCTGAAATCAAAGACTAAAGGTGACGCTCCCACAGAATGTCATGGATTAGGAGCACAGAGTGATTTTCCAAGTCTAAACAAATTACTGAAACCTTCAGGAACTAAGTAAAGTCATTCTGTATGGTCTGCACACTAATCAACATTTGTTGTGAAGGGGGGGGAAACAAAAACTCAACAATTTTATTAAACTGAAGGCAACACATACAAGATTTGTCTTCTGACTACTGAGGGGAAAAAATTAACAAGAACAGATTACTAATACTGGACTTCACATTGTGGTGGAATTCAGCAAAAATGTGTTTTTGCACAAGTGCACTGAGCAATCCCCCCCCCCCCCCCCCCCCCCCCCCCCCGACAAACACACACACACTGTGGTGATAATGCGCCTCTTGTCCATCTCCTCTTTGCTTTTGATGAAAACAGGCAGTTTTTATTTTAGGCCAGTGTTTATGTTCATCCTTTTCTGCTTGCTTTTGTATAGCAAATAATTTTGTTTCTCGTTAAAAGCCTGCCAAAATTCTTCTGAAATCAAAAGGCTAAAGGTAACACACCCACAGGCAAATCATGGGACACACCCCTGACTGACCCGTTTCCCAGCTATCAAAACAAGGGAAATTGGGGGGGGGGGGGGGGGGGGGGGGGGGGGGGGGGGGGGGGGGCTTCTTCACTTCTTGTAGCCCACTCTAGTCAATAATCGAAGAATCTCAAGCAAGATTTGTTTTTCAAATTTTCTTTTTTTTTTTGTGTTGGGGGGGGGGGGGGGGGGGCTGGTCCCAGCAGCAATGGGCTGTTTTGTCATCTTTATCATCGCCCAAATCATTGATTCGGGCCTCAATATCAGTCACCAGTCGATCTTTATTTATAACTAGGTCAAGATCAGCGTGTGAATCATCTTGCTTCAAATATTCAAGAGTGTAGCCATCAAATACGCTGTCTTCATCACTCTCAGATCAGAAAATGAATTCTACAAGTTGTATAGTTGCGTGATTTGCCAATTTCCCAAAAATCTTGGTGAAAAAAAAGCCGAACATTGAAAATTCACAGCAGGAAAAACTACTCCACCAAAACTCATGCAACAAAAACCAGAAAGGCGTCCAGAAACGGCCATACCAGAAGACTCTTCTGTCGCAATTGCATTCTGGTATGCGATGGTGAAAGGAAAGTCGTTGACCTAGTTATCAGCGGTCAGCCTTGGTCGATCCGGTATGGAGATAAGAGGAAATCTCATGGTCGATCTTGGTTAATCCAGTAGGCATTGGTTTAATTGGAAAATGAGGGAAGTAAACTCAAATGAATTCTGACACTTAAAAACGTAATTCAGCAAGTTGTAACCTGCATAATAAGAGTCCTGCAACAACGAAAAAGCTAGCCTGGAATGATGTTGCAAAGTGGCTGACTTGGCTCATAGGCTGGAACATTTCTCTGAGGCTGATGTAGCCTTTTGGCACGGTCGTGGTGCTAACATTCGTGGCATGTTGCCGAGTCAATTTTTGTTAAAAATTTTTTTATTGTGAACGTGTCATGTTCAGTGTACAGGAAATTTTAAAAAGTAAGAAAAGAGCTATGATTGATATCTATAGGTATCGAACATGGTGGCTTCTGAGCTTGCCAGTATAATGAATGGCATGGAACAACAGCTACATGCTACATGTTTCAGAACTCAAAAAGAAAGTTTTGACTTTGCCATCCTCCTGCTTTGTGGTTGACCTGCTATTGAGAGATGTCTCTTATTGTCTGGAAGATTGTGTTCATATGCTGCACTGAAATTTCAAAATGTGATCGAAGTGTTCTTTCAAGATGCAAGGTTAACTTTGAAGGATTTTTGTGAGTAGGTTAGAAAGAATGCAACTGACATAGTACACTCGGCCTTCTTTGTGGAGTTTCATTAAAACTGGCATCGTTGGGCGAGTTCTTAGGCAACGCGCTAAGTGTGACAGACATCAGAAAAGTGAATGAAAATTCAAAGCAGATGCCAGATGCAGCATGACTGATTTTTTTTTCATTCCTTCTACATCATGGTAGACTATCGATTTCGACAATGTCACTGTGCAGATGACCTTCTCCCATGGGCACGAGTGTGGCTGGAGAGACCGATTCTCAAGGCACATACCCGTGGGCAGTAGGGGCATTTTGAACGTGGCTAATGTGGGAAGGGAGGACACCGAGGCCTTTGCGTTTTTCTCTTGCAGTAGTCATGTGGTTGCAACGGTTGTCTTCAAATTCTTCCTGGGCCTTCCTGGTTAGACTTCGCCATACTGCTCTGTCTTGGGGCACAAACCTCTAGGTCTTTTGCAGGCGTATAGCTGTGCTTTCAGATTGTCTCTTACACAGTCTTTAAAGAGCTTTCTGGGGCGGCCTCTGGGTCTCTGGCCCTGCCTTGGTTCTTCATAGAGCAACTGCCGAGGCAGTCAGTGAGGCTCCATACGGATGACATGTCCAGTCCAGCGAAGCTGGGCCTTCATTATCATGGCTTCGATGCTGAGCAGACCGGCTCTGTCCAGGACTTCGAGGTTGGTCACTCAGTCTTGCCACTTGATGCCCATAATCGCTCGTAGTGATCTCATGTGGAAGCGTTCAAGCCGTTTCGTGTGTTACCGGTACAGCGTCCAGGACTCGCAGCTGTAGAGGAGACGGGTGAGAACAACAGCTTTGTAGACCTTGATCTTTGTGTCGAGCTTGATGCTTTTGTGGGTCATCACACGAGTACGTAGGCGGCCAAGAGCTTGGCTGGCTTTGCTGATCCTGGCAGAGATTTCTCTGTCAAGAGAGCCATCACTGGAAATGACGCTCCCAAGGTACTTGAAGTACTCAACAGTTTTCAGAGTGGTGCCTTCGATGGTGATGGTGGGGGGAGGTTGCACTGTTGGGCCTGGGGAGAGTTGGTAGAGCACTTCTGTTTTTCCAAGGCTGATTGTTAGGCCAAAAAGTCGAGAGGCTTCCGCAAACTTGCCGACAGTGAACTGGAGATCCGCTTCTGTGTGTGTGCCATCAGGGCACAGTCGTAGGCAAACAGTGCGTCAGTCACAAGTCTCTCGACTGCTCGGGTCTTGGCGCTCAGCCAATGAAGGTCAGAGAGCCGTCCAGCCTGTACTTGATGTAGATGCCTCTGTCGAGATCTCTGAGGGCATGGTTCAGCACGCACATGAAGAACAGGTTGCCACTACAATTATAAATCATCTGAATAGGCTGGGGAATTGTTCAGATCAATGTTCCCAGACAGTGACATAGCTGTGGGGAAACGAGATGCCGATACCTGACAATATTTGGGCTTGAACCCTGATTTTCTGAAAGTGCTGCAAAAGAATGTCAGGGCTTCCTCTCAACTTGGATGAGTTTGCTCCTTGACAATTCTTTGAACAAGCAGAACCACATGAGGCAATGGACGTTATGATCTGCGTCTGGCAGAATTCTGTTGTGAAATGTGTTATTTGACGTCAGAGTTCTTGGGCCATGCTAAGGGAAAGGACATGACAGACAAGTTTCAGTCCTTTAGATATTTCAGTCTGAAAAAGATTTTTACAACATTGCATGGATGGACCCGCCATGAACTGTGCAGTCCATATCGCCATCAGCTGTGACCTCAAAGGCAACCATAAGGTCTCCTTGTGGCATGTTGGAAGCTGTGGCCTACACACTATGCAGAAAGCCTTTTACACAGGCTGTGAAACAACTGGGTAGAAGATAAAAGAATTTCCTTCTGCAGTTTTTACTATTTATTAAGTCATGTTGGTCAAGGTCCTTTTAAAATTACCTGAGGTCCTTGTAGGTCTTTTAAAGGTCCTTTTCTTGCTTCATGCCCAGCACCTGGGAGTCCCCATGGGCCGGCCTTCTCGTGGTGGGGTGTTTCTCGACTAACCTGAGTCCACCCCTTTTTCTTATCTTTGCTATTTTTTTGCCTACCGTGTCTTTTACTATCTCTTTTTCCCCCATAAAGTCTCCCCACAGAAACTGCAGCCTCTGTTTCGTCTAGTTTCTACCTACCTGGCTCTGGGGGGGGGGGGGGGGGGGGGGGGGGGGGGGGGGGTCCTGGTGATTGAGAGAGCCTACTGTTCTCAGCACATCACTTTGGCTCAGACCTCCTCTAAGACAGGTGGCATACTATTACATTGGCCCATGTATGTCAGTTGGCTGCCTCTATGTGAGGTTGGGTCAAACTGGGTAGTTCTTGGCTGGTCTTGGAAACCTTGTAAGTGTTCACCGTCTGTCCCCGGCGGTGTGTCATGATCTTGGTGGAATAGGTTAGTTACGTTCTATCTGGTGTATTTCCCTGCTGAAACCTGGAAGGGGTCAAGAGTTGGGTTCCCCCTTGACCCTGGCCCCTTGTTGGACTCCATGGTGGGTGGTAGGCAGGGATGAACTATACAAACTCAAACCATGGCTAACTCCCAACAAAAAAAAGGAAAAGAAATTGTCCCTCGGAATCGGACTCGGACTCGGATGATGAGATAAGGACAGTATCAGGATTTGGGCTTTGGTTGGTGATGGAGGGTGTAGATGAAGCTCGCCCTCTCTGTGGGGTGAAATGGATTGAGTCCTTTTGCAGTTTCGAGAGGAGTGGAAGGACTCTCCGGTGTACCCAAATCGATGAAATGGCTGAGAAAACGGTTCTTTTTTGATAGAATGTGCAAACAAAAGCATTCTGAGTTGCTTCTCAAGTCGACGACATTGATTGACAGGCCAATCAGAGTGACACCTCACACAAGACACCCACCTCCACCTACCCCCCCCCCCCCCCCCCCCCCCCCCCCCCGGACTCCTCGAGGGTCTGAGCCCCCTTCCTCCAATCCCAGATCCTCTGGGAAGGCTGCACAGGTAGCCTCTTTGTCTGGGGAACACTCTACAAGTCGACCTCTGATGAAGCCTCCTCTTCCCACCTCATCCATCAGGGGGTGGAAATAAGTATCGTCCTTCGTCAGCCAGGAAGGTGGTATCTCCATCGCCTTCTTCCAATCGCTTTTCTCCTTTGGAGATAGAAGGTGATGGAGACAATGAGATGGAGTTTTTTTTTTTTTTTTATTGTCATGGCCCTTATTCAGTGGAATGTAAGAGGCATTAATGCCCAATATGAGGAACTCCAGCGGTTGCGTTCTGGCCTCAAACCTAGTGTTGTTGCGCGCTGCAGGAAACATTGCTGAGACCAGGAAAACATTTTTCATTGGCAGGCTTTAGTTCAGTAGGTTTTCCTGCTTTACCTACAGATACTGGCCATGGTGTCACTGGGGGTGTTTCCCTTCTTATTCACAGATCTTTATTATTCAGCCAAGTTAACTTAAATACCCCATTACAAGCTGTTGCGGCCAGGATTACTTTCAATAAAACAATAACTGTCTGTTCAGTTTATTGTCCTCCGTCTGGTACAATATTCAAGCAACAAGTCATTGATCAAATAGATCAGCTTCTGCGTCCTTTTTTTTCATTTGGGAGACTTCAATGGGCATTCCCCCCTTTGGGGTAGCTCACATTCCTCACCTCGGGGGGTCTCATGCTGGAAGAAGTCTTTAATGAACTGGACTTGTGTTGTCTAAATGACAAATCACCAACATACATGCATTCTTCAAATGGTACCCTTTCGTGTTTGGATTTGTCGGTGTGTGATCCTTCATTAGTTCTACACTATGATTGGTCAGTTCACGATGATCTGCATGGGAGCGACCATTTCCCTGTAATACTTTCTCCAATTTTGAAGGAACGTGTTTCCTTTCCTCAGTATTTCTGCTTTAAAAGGGCTAATCTGGATTTCTTCTTTCGTTCAGCCATAACTGATAAGCTAGATGCTGAAATCGTTTTCCGATCAGAAGACCCAGCGGAGTCCTTTACAAATATTTTATCATGTGCGAGAGATACCATCCCACTCACAAAACCAGGTCCGCAACTACCTGGTACGCCATGGTACAACCAGGATCGTAAGAATGCTTGCAATGTTGGCAAGAGAGCCCAACGTTTAGTTTTTCAGCATCCTGTGGCCCCGAATGTTCAATCTTATCAGAGGAAAAAAGCAAAGGCGAGGTTTGTTTGTAGAGGAAGTAGACCAGTATCTTGGAGAAATTTCTGCTCTTCGCTTACATCAAACATTTCCAAGAAAAAAAAATCTGGAGAGTTGTTAAAAAAAAATCAGGGGCAAGAACAGCTGCCCTTCAGTCCACCATTTTAAAACTTGATGATACACTCATCACTGACAAACAAGCTGTGGCTAACTTGCTAGCTTCCACCATAGAAACCAACTCTTCCTCTAGTCAAAAATCTGCCGCGTTTTTAAAGATCAAAACGCAAGCAAAAAAAAGCTTGACTTTACCACACCCAATCAAGAAGACTAAAACTTGCCCTTTAATCTAAGTAAACTGAAGTCTGCCTTGCAGGTGTGTCACGATTCTGCTCCTGGTCTTGATGAAATACATTATCAACTCTTAAAACACCTTCCTGACTCAGGTCTTAACATTCTGCTTCAAGTTATAACCATGTCTGGACATCTAGGTCTTTTCCAGCTTCATGGAAAAGGGCCGTAATTGTTCCCATTCCGAAGCCAGGGAAGGATCATTCAAACCCAACCAACTATCGTCCAATAGCCTTAACAAGTTGTGTTTGTA
>JADBJO010001143.1:40209-122937 GCA_016801955.1 Conus betulinus | reverse complement strand
CACAGGTTGGGAGACCCTCTGCTTTAACAGCTCCCCTTCCCCCCCAAAAAAAAACCCTGTTCCTCCCAGGGGCACTCGCGGCCCCCAAGCGGTGCCTCATCAAGGCACGATCCCAGGGAAGCCCTCTGGTGTAGAGGTCATTGAGGTGGATTGCCCATCATCTGCCTCCAGAGCTTCCAAGAAAACAAAAAAAAAGTCCAGAGAAAAGACATTCAAGTTTGGAAACACGCAATCCATATTCCCTTTGCAGTCGGATGATGATGAGACAGTAATGGACTGAGAAGTCTGTTGGCATCTCTCCATCCTCATGGATTCAATATCTCACTGGAACATTCGAGGTTTGAATTCTAATTTTGAAGAGCTGCAGCTCCTCTGTCAACATTTAAAACCTGCTGTCTTAGCTCTTCAAGAGACTCTGATACGCTCTGACAAATCTTTTTCTTTATAGGGTTTTAATGTTCTTTCTAAAAACCAGCACAGCCTTCTGCAGTTGGAGTGTCGGGTGGTGTGTCGTTGCTTATCCACAAATCTCTTCTGTTTAGCCCTGTCTACCTCAGTTCTCCCCTCCAAGCTTTAGCTGCCAGAGTCTCTCTGCATAAAACAGTCACTATTTGTTGTCTATATCTGCCTCTTTCTGTATCCATCAGTCGACAAGAACTGGTCAGCCTGATTGAGGAGCTTCCACGACCTTTTTTGCTGTTGGGCGATTTCAGTGGGCACAATCCTCTTTTGGGTAGCGTTGATACTTCGTCTAGAGGTCTCCTTCTGGAAAACGTCTTCTCATAGCTTGACCTGTGTTGTCTTAATGATGGATCTCCAACCTTCCTCCACTCTGCTACTGGTGCTCTCTCATGTTTGGATCTGTCAGTGTGCGACCCCTCGCTGGTCCTGGACTATGAGTGGTCGGCACTTGACGATCTGCATGGGAGTGACCATTTCCAATTGTTCTAAAATCCAAAATAACTGAAAGCCGCACTGTTCCAGAACATCTAAATTTCAACAAGGCGAACTGGGATCTTTTTGCAGGAACTGTCCGTGGGGAACTCACAGAGGAAGTTCTACAAAAGTCTGGATCCCGCAGAAACGGTTTCCAGTATCCTCATAAAATGCGCCCAGGCCTCCATTCCAACTTCCTCAAACAAACCCCAAATGCCAAAGACACCCTGGTTTAATTCTGACTGCCAACAAATCTCAAAAGTACGTAAACGGGCTCAGCGTTGGGTATACCAACGACCCTCTGGTCCTAACGCCCGAGCCCATCAGAAACTCCGCTAAATCGAGACATACTTTCAAAATCAGTAAACGTCAGTCTGGAGAAACTTCTGCTCCGGGCTGACATCTAAAACTTTTCAAAGAAAAAAGTTTGGAACATCATCAGAAAAATCAAAGGGAAGAACACCAACCCCTCCATTCATCACCTGAAACTTGCCGATGCTTTGATCACTGACAAACAAGCTGTGTTGCCAATCTGTTGGCCTCCACCATCCAGCAGAACTCCTCATCTTTAAATAAATCTGCAGCCTTTTTAAGAAACAAGCAAATTAGAGAGAAATCTTCATACAATTTCACATCAGACAACTCTGAAGCTTACAATCTGCCTTTCTCGATCAGCGAACTAAAATCAGCTTTGCAAACCTGCAATGACTCTGCCCCAGGTCTGGATGACATTCATTATCAGGTTTTGAAACACCTTCCAGAAAGCTGTCTCCAGACCCTTCTCAAAGTCTATAACCATATCTGGACCACAGGGTGCTTCCCGCCCTCCAGGCGGAATGCCCTGATCATTCCAATCCCCAAACCTGGAAAGGACCCTACCAACCCATCAAATTATCGCCCAATAGCTCTGACCAGCTGTCTGTGTAAGCTGATGGAAAAGATGGTCAACTCCCGTCTGATGTGGAAGCTGGAAACCGATGGCCTTTTGGCCAGTGAACAGTGTGGGTTCTGCAAGTACCACTCGACAGTTGACCATTTAATCCGTCTAGAAACCACCATCCGCAACGCCTTTGTCAATAAGCAGCACGTGGGTGGTTGCTATCTTTTTCGACCTAGAAAAAGCGTATGACACCACGTGGAAATCAGGAATCCTTATGGATTTGCATAAACTTGATTTTCGTGGTTATCTGCCTATGTTTATCGAAAACTTTCTGGCTGATCGACAGTTCCAGGTGCATGTTGGCACCACACTCTCGGACATCCATGGGCAGGAGTTGGGTGTACCTCAGGGGAGCATCCTTTCTCCTGCCCTTTTCAGCATTAAGATCAACGACATTGTGAATCGGTGAGCCAGGGCTCTGAGTCTTCTTTGTTCGTTGACGACTTCGCGCTGTACGCAGTTGGAGCTTCTTACGCCAGCGTACCGTCGACTCCAACTTTGTGTCAACAGGATTCAACAGTGGGCCGAGGAAAACGGGTTTACCTTTTCACGTACAAAAACCCAGTCAATCCATTTTCACATTTTCGTCAATTTTTTGCTGATCCTGAAATTCTTCTGGATAAGTCCACTATTCCAGCTGTTAAGGAAGCTAAATTTCTGGGGGTTATTTTTGATAAAAAACTGAACTTTCTCAGCCATATTAAAAACCTCAAAACTTCTTGCCAGAAAGCTCTGAATATTCTACGGGTCGTAGCACACACTGACTGGGGCGCTGATAAGAAAACTTTGCTGCACCTCTACAGAGCCCTGGTCCGTTCCAAACTGGACTATGGTTGTGCTGTGTACGGCTCTGCAAGACCGTCTTACCTCAAACTCTTAGACCCTATCCACCCATCAAGGGCTTCGTCTCTGTCTTGGAGCATTCCGCACCACCCCTGTGTACAGCCTGTACGCAGAGGCAGGTGAACCCTCACTGTCCAACCGCAGGTTGAAACTATCTTTGAACTACTATATCAGACTGTTTTCTGAACCAGAAAACCCGCCTATGACTGTGTCTTTGACCCTCAGTTCCAAAGCAAATTCGAAAACAACCCTACCTGTATTCCATCGTTTGGCCTTCGTATGCAGCCTCACGCACGGAATGCAGGTCTAGACCTAGGAGTTGTGTCTGATTTTTCCAAGTTTCCAGATGAGCCTCCATGGGACCTTTTTCACACCAGAGATTCGTTTTGATCTTGCAGTTTTTCGCAAAGAGTCCACCAGCTCTCTGGCATACAAGGCGTTTTATGCTGAGCTGAGTTCAAAACTCCCATCCTATCAGAAAATTTTCACTGACGGTTCCAAGTCTGAAGATGGAGTGGCCTGTGCAGCCTACTGCCCTGGTGCTCCTTCTCTCAAATACTGTTAGAACATATTCCTTCAGAAGCTTCTGCTTACTCTGCTGAACTTACAGCTCTGGTTCTGGCACTAAGAATAATCTCACAGTCTCCAAAGAGGGACTTTCTGGTTTTGTCGGATTCGCTGTCGGCCTTGGAGGCCATATCTGGCCGCAGCCTTCAGCACCCCCGAACTTTTACACTTTTTTGACCTTTTTTACCAAGTTGACAGCGGAGGGTTACAACATTCTTCTGGCTTGGGTTCCTGGTCATGTTGGCATCGGAGGGAACAAAATGATGGATCGTTTGGCCAAGAATGCCACAAGAGAGAAACTGTCAAAAACACACCTATCCCCTGCTCAGATTTGAAACCCAAAATTAACGATTACGTAAAAGACCTGTGGCAGGAGGATTGGAATACACAGACGGATAACAAACTCTTTCAGATCCGTCCAAACCTAAAGGAGTTCCTCTCATCTTCGTCTGGTGGTCGTAAAGAAGAAACAGTTCTGTGCCGGCTGCACACTGGCCATTCGTATTTTACCCATTCGTACCTTTTAAAGAGTGAAGAAGCTCCTTGGTGCATTCCGTGTCATGTGCCACTCACACATGAAACATATTCTTTTAGAGTGTTGGGATTTGCACGATGTGAGACACAAACATTTTACAGCAGATTCCATGAAAACCTTGTTCAGAGATGTTCTGCCTGACGCGATCTTTGAGTTCTTGAAAGAGGTTAACATTTTTCATCGGATCTGAGATTTTACAGTGGAAAGATTTTTAACAAAGTTTTGGATGAGATTTTACATGATGTCTTTTAAAGAATTGTGTGGATGAATGACCTGTGAGTTGATTTTAACGTGGTGACAGCCCTGATATGGCCTTTGCAGTCGGCTGGGCTATAAGCAACATTACCTTACCTGGCCAAGAATGCCACAAGAGAGAAACTGTCAAACACACCTATCCCCTGCTCCGATCTGAAACCCAAAATTAACGATTATGTCAGAGACCTCTGGCAGGAGGGTTGGAATACACAGACGAATAACAAACTCTTTTAGATCCGTCCAAACCTAGGAACTCCTCATCTTCGTCTGGTGGTCGTAAAGAAGAAACAGTTCTGTGCCGGCTGCACACCGGCCATTCGTATTTTACCCATTCATACCTTTTAAAGGGTGAAGAAGCTCTGTGGTGCATTCCATGTCATGTTCCACTCACAATGAAACATATTCTTTTAGAGTGTTAGGACTTGCACGATGTGAGACGCAAACATTTTACAGCAGATTCATGAAAACCTTGTTCAGAAACATTCCAGCTGACACGATCTTTGAGTTCTTGAAAGAAATTAACATTTTTCATCGGATCTGAGATTTTACAGTGGAAAGATTTTTAACAAACTTTTGGATGGGTTTTTGGATGTATTTTAAAGAATTGTGTGAATGACTGACTTGTGAATCGATTTTAACATGGGTGACGGCCCTGGTGTGGCCCTTTACGGTCGGCTGGGCTGTGGGCAACATCGTCTTATCTTATTTCAGCATGTTGGTTTTTAATCCTAGGATTGGTTCTTTTAATCTGTTTTTAATGGGTTGGGTAAGGTTTTGCTTTTAATCTTTTTTTTTAACATATATACGTGGTAGTTTGAAATGTGGTGACAGTCCTGATAACCTCTGCTGTTGACAGGACTATAATTTTAATCTTAAATCTTAGCACCTGAGAACTCTGTTTTACCAACACACGACACAGATACAAAATTATGGCACATTGACAAACCATTCTGCATAAATGACTGAATGAGCCCCAGAACGTGAATTTTCAGCCTTTTAGCTTAGTTTATAGTTAGTAGCTGCTTGTAATGCATAGCGTGACTCAAATTGTGTGGGAAACAAAGCAGCGCCCACAGGAGAACGTGATAGAAATAGAACCTTTTTTGAACAATTTTTTGCTGATACTGTGGTGGAAAAGCAGGTAAAGAAAACGTTATAGACATTTTGAATTGAACTGGGTGTGGTGGGTGATAATCATAATTTAGGTCAAGCACCATGTAATCATGATTTTAAGGTCAGTGTGGGTAATGACTGGGTGAGTGATGAGGGTGAGGAGAATGTCAACATGCCATTCAGTGGGGAGAAAACTCTGTTCACCAAACATGCTATGTTGTTAAATAACCGGTGTAAGAGTTGATGGTGGTTTTGTGAATTGCATGGTAAAAAAAGAAGTAAGGTATCTCCAAATGCTCAGATTTTACTTGTCTAAGGCAAAAAAAAGCGCCTTTTATTTTCAGGGGGCTTCACCCTCTGACCCGTGACAAGGGGTTCTGCCCCTTCACCCTGCCAGAGGGCTTCAGGCAGTCCCTTGGACCCCCAGCCTTCTTGCTTTTAATTTTTTCATGGTTTCACCCATGTTTTCCAATTTTTGACATTCCTTTCACTAGGGTTGTGATGATTTTAATTTGATTTGGAGGAAGATGCTCGTAGATACGTGCACTGTGTTATAGATATGATGGATTTGTCTGCTTTTCAAATTGGTTCAAAATTTTTTTTTTTTTTTCCCTCAACAGAAATAAATTGCCAATCTTATTTCCACTTTTTAATGATGATTGGGACTGTTTAGGTATGACGGAGGCAAATAAGGCAGACACGAGACTGAAGAATGATCTTGCTTCTATACCAGAATTGACCCCTCGAAACGAGTTGCCAGATTGACAGGCTTCATGAGAGACCTGCAAAGGTGAGTTTTCATAGAAATCCTTTTATCCAGTGACAACAAACAGAAGAGCATAGATTGTTGATCGATGGCTGCTTGTTAAGATTCCCCCATGATAGTGGTATAAGAATCATGACTTCAGCAGAACTATCAAGTGTCATTGGTGTGTTCATAAGAACACTGAAAGTGCTATTGTGTCTGATTTATCAGATATTGAGCACGCCACGGAGTCAGTTTCAAAGAAGAAACTGATGAAAGAAAAATCCCGTATCTTAGGTGATACTGTATGAGATTGCTATGCTTCATTTGTGAATGCTACATTATTATGTCAAAATGCAAATTTTGTGCATTTAAGGCCTTGACAGCCCAGCAGGTTAAGGATGTTTGGAGAATGGCCAGTTGCAAGTTGTTTTTAATTGTAAGATGTTTTTCATTACTGATCGAGAAAGCAAACACTCTTGCATGAAGTAAAATATTGTAGAGTACAAGAAAAAACTTAAGACTTGGCCTGATTTTAAGAAAGCATTCTGATTTAGTCAAGAGACAAAGGCAAACTAGAGAATAGTGATGGTGAAGATGAACTTGTCTGGGAAAGGTCACTGCCAGTTGCACAGTGATGCCACTAAGAGTTTTACCGAAAGTACAGGTTATGTTTGTATTAAAAGTATTCGGCACCTGAAACTGAACAGCCTTGACTCTGTTCATCAGCAGCTTGATGTTGATTGTCATACCAAAATCATTGTTTGAATTGAAATTACAGACTCCTTTCCTCATTTTTTGTATTCAATCCATACCCTTCATCATCCTGTGGATTGTAGTGAAACCATCTTCACTTCAGGTGACAGTTTTCACTTACTTATTGATCAGTCACATTTTGTTAAGTTGCAAAGATTTGCAGAGTAAAGAGTGTTTAGTTTTCCATACACGAAATCAGTCGGTTTCTGTTCTGTCGTTCCATGGTCTCTCCTCCTCCCATGTTCTGTAAATTACAGTGCAGACTACTACGGTGTTACAGGAACCAGAGGGTGGTCGATGAGCTGAGGGGCTGGGGCTTGACTCTGGAAGACAATTTGGTGTCCATACCAGCTCGTCGGCTCAGACCAGAAGAGATTTGGATGCGAGAGCGGGGAGTCAGCAAAAAGGTAATGATGAGGCATATCAGTTGTCCTCTTTCCAGAATTTTCTTTTCCTTTTTCTCTCTCGGATGTTTCCTCCCCCCTCCCTCCTCCCCCCAACCTCTTAATCCTTGTGCGACTGACGTTGCCATTTGGTGACAACGTGGCACATCACCGTTTGGTGACCAACTAGGGTGACCTAACTCCCGATACTCCCACTCTCGACCATGACAAGATAGAAAGCCAGCGATAACCGCCATAGTTTCGGCATTCACTGACGCGTGACTCACAGCCATTAGTTTTGTCAGAGTGGTGTTCAGTTTAGTATTTTTATCCATTTGTGGTAAGTTTTTAATTTATTATGGCGTCGCAACCAAGCGCTTCAGGTACTCGGTCTCGCTGTACATTTTCTACAGATCAGGTGCTAGAAATGTGGAGTAGATGGTCAGTTGATGCTGATTTGTATCAAGAACACCCAGATGGTGACCAGGGTACATTGTTGGATAGTCAAAGCTTAACCGAGTTGATTCATGCAAAACAGAATGTCTGGGGGTGAAAGGGTTAAAGTGTGTTTTTTTTAATTTAATTTTTTTTTAGCAGGTTTGTTCTTTTTCTAGGCCTACGTCAAAGACCTGGAAAGAGGTATACAACTTACAGACAGATAAAAAAGTATTTAAAATCTGCCTAAGCCTGAGAGAGTTTTTACCATGTTCGCAAGGCGGCTGTAGAGAAGAAACATACTTGTGCCACTTGCATACAGGCCACTCTTTCTACACCCATTCTTTCCTTTAAAAAGGTGGAAAAAGCTCCATGGTGCATTCCATGACATGTACCACTCATAGTGAAACATATTCTTTTAAACTGTTAGGACTTCCATGATGTGAGACATAAACATTTTACATTAGACTCCATGAAAACATGTTCAGAGATGTCCTACCTGACATGATCTTTGATTATTTGAAAGAGACAACTCTTTTTTTTTTTTTATCTGATTGAAGATTTTATGGAAGAAAGATTTTTAACAAGGTTGCAGTGTGGTTTCAGAAGGTGCACTTCAAAGGGTTGTGTGAATGAGGGTT
Source organism: Conus betulinus (assembly GCA_016801955.1). Classification (NCBI taxonomy): domain Eukaryota; kingdom Metazoa; phylum Mollusca; class Gastropoda; order Neogastropoda; family Conidae; genus Conus; species Conus betulinus. Next base: position 114,788 of record JADBJO010001143.1, on the reverse strand, counting down.
TTTTTGTAACGTGGTGAGAGCTCTGATACAGGCCTCTGCAGTCGGCTGGGCTGTAGGCGACATAACATTACCTTACCCAGAGGAGTCACTGCACTGCTAGTAAGAGTTTGGTGGTGGTTAGTGGTGCCTGTTTTGATCCAACATGTGTGGAACATACATTGACGACATGAATAGCTTAGTATCGGAGCCAGAGTGAGCGAGCGTCTGATACTTACTTCAGACTTGACACAATGATGTGCGCCTTTGACATTGGGGACGGATTCCACTCTGGAGTGCCCATGCTGATTTTGCTTGCTTTATGTAGAGCTGTATTGTTATTGATTGTGTTTGTCTGTCTTCTATGTTTAGATCAGTTTTGTTCTTTTGATGCTTCGTCTGCCCTGTTCTTATAATTGACTCTCCTGTTTCTTTTATGTGGTAGCTGAACTACAGGCCAGAGCAAGCAGATTGGTCAAAGGACATGAGAGAAAAGACCATGACTTGCCCAAAAGCACTGAAGAATTGGATTATCATCTTTTCATGTAAAGCTTCAGGATTGGCCAGAAGCCTCTGCGACACAATAAGAAGAGTAGGGCCACCCATGGGCATGCAGATTGACAACCCCATTCCGTAAGTAAAATTTTCAAGTATCCTCTTTTCCATCAGCCTACCTCATGACTTTGTACTGCATGACCATGAGAGTGTTGTGCCAAAGTGTGTAACTCTGGAACACTTACACACTCACCATAAAGAAACATAAATAGGAACATTTCCTTTTTACCCATCAGTTGCATAGATTAAATAGAGAAAAAAATTCCAAAGACTTCACTCTATCCAGAACAGCCATTTCTTACCATATGTTGTGAACTGGAACACAGGGGGGGGTGGCATATGGGGAACAAAGAAAGACTGCTTCAGTATTCTGGGCAACTGTAACAATTTTTCCTACATTCACTGAACCCACAGATTGTCATGGATTAGGAGCACATAGTGATTTTCTGAGTCTATACATAGTATGGAAACCTTCAGGAACAAAATAGTCATTCTGTATTTTCTGCACACTAAACACTTAACTTTTGTTGTAAGGGGAATAAACCTAAACTGAAAGCATTACATACAAGAAGATTTGTCTTCTATCTACTGAAAGGAAAAAAGAAATGAACAGATTTCTCTCCTGTTTGTCCTCTGCACCATGGGTAGTATATTAATCATTGGAAGATCCCTGGTTAAAAACTCTTAACTTTGAGGAGCTGCAGCTTTTGTGTCGTACACTTAACCCTCAGGTAGTAGCTCTTCAGAAAACAAAAATTCAGAGCCAGAAGACCTTCACTCTTTCTGGCTTCATTAGTCTTTCCAAACCTGCACAACCTTCCAAGTTGGGATAAGAGGCAGCATTGCATTTCTTATCCACAAAGCTTTGCTGTTTAGTCCAGTTTTCTTACTACTAAGTGATGATTATTTCCAAACAATTAAAGAGTCAGACTCAGTGCAAAAAACCTGTTTCTAAATTTTCAGGGGGTCACAAAAATATTTAGGTGGTCACACTTTATAACTACTGTAAATGTACTGAAAACCACATGCGCGCGCGCATACACACACACACACACACACACACGCACACACACACACATATATATATATATATATATACATACATACATACAAGGGCATTCTGACTGGCTCACACACATAAAAACACAAAAAGATTTTGATAGAAATGGATGAGGTACTATCAGAAAAGTTGAAAAACACATTCCAGGTTATGCTGAACATTATTTATTTAGATTCGCGTTTCAATGTTAACCCTTCCCTGCTACAGTATAAGAGCTTTTCTGTATTGCTGTGTGCCAGGGCCAAATTTTCCTTTCTGCAGTAGGTTCACTCATCTGTTCTCTACTCATTCATTTATTGAGATATCTCACAGATTATTTGCATGTGTTTTTCTTATACTTTGTGCTATGATGTGGTATCATGACAATTTGATTTTGCTGGTCACAAGTATGATGAAAATAGATATAATTAACTGTTTTTTTGTAATAAATTGACAGTTTTCCTGCGTGACACACACACACATTACAACACATCAGACCAAAGACCAAAGAGAAAAGTGAAAAAAAGGTTCTTATTGACTGAACATTATACAAACATTTGATATTCATATTACTGGCAGCAAATGTTTTCTTTCTGTGTAACACATACATAATACGGGGTACCACAACCCAGGTGTAAGGAGACTTTTGCTTTTTTGGGTAGATTCATTAATCTGTTCAATACTCATTCATTTATGAGACATGTCTTGGATTTTTTGCACGATTCTTCCTTACTCCCTGGTCTAAACTGAAATATAATAATTGTAATTTTGTTGGCAATTAGTTTGGTAAAAAAAAGAAACTTTTTTTAAAATAAAGTAACTGTTTTTGAGCATACACACACACATTGGAACACATCATACCACACAAAATAATGAAAAAATGGGTGTTTGTATTGTCTGAGCATCATCCAAACATCTATTGATATTATTCCAGTCAAATATTCTGTTATGTGGTAATACATGCATCATTGGGGTTAGCCCAATTCAGGAGTAAAGGGACAGAATTTTGCTTTTGTGGTAGGTTCACCTATCTGTTGACTACTTATTATTTATTGAGATATCTGTTAGATAGTTTGCACTTTCCCTCCTTATGGCATGGGGTATAATGTTTTGATTTTGTTGGCACTAGTATAGTAATAAGTAACATAGTGTAGTAAAAAGTAACACAACATGTTATTTTAATGAAATGATAGTTTTCCAGCACACACATACACACTGCAACACATCAAACCACACAACACACTGAAAAGATTGTGAGTATTGCCTGAACATCATACAAGCATCTGGTATTGATATTATTACCCGCAAGGCTTATGTGTGATAACACACATATCTTTGGGGGTACCCCATCCAAAGGTAAAGGGACAGAATTCTGCTTTTTGCAGTAGGTGTACTCATTTGTTCACAACTCCTTCATTTATTATTAAATCTATTAGATTGTTTGCATTTTACCCCTTATATATCCAGTGGCATGATGTGACGTCATTACATTTTGATTTTGTTGGAAAGTACTATGATAAAAAGTGATGCAGTCAAAAATTTTTGTAATGAAGTAACTGTTTTTGAGTGCACACACATACATTGCAGCTCATTAAACCACACAAAACATTGAAAAAAATGGTGTTAGTATTGATTGGACATCATAGAAACATTTGGTATTGATATTATTGCCAGCAAGTCGTCTTCTGCATAGTAATACAGACGTCTTTAGGAGTACCCCAGTCAAGTGAAAGGGACAGAATTCTGCAGTAGGTTTATTCATCTGTTTACATCTCATTCATTATTTGAGGTATCTCTTGTATTTTTTGCTTATTTTTTCTTATACTCTGTGGTGGTATGGTATTGTTTCATAATGTTTATATTTTGTTAGCAATCAGTAAGTTAAAAATTTATGATATAAACGTTTTTGTACTAAAATGCCTGTTTTTGAGGACTCGCATACACATTGCAATACATCAGACCACAAAAAACCTGGAAAAAAAAATTGTTAGAATTGACTGAACATATATAAACATCTGGCATGGACATGACTGCCAGCAAAGTCTGTTCTGCATGGTAATATATACATAATATCATTGTAGGTACCATGTGTATTGTTGTTCATTTAGACGACGAACCATCTAGTCTTCCTGGGATCAGTGGTGAGTGCGTAGATAGCTAGCTGGTCAGGCTGATCTGCGCCCAGAAAGACCTATCACAGTATGGACAGGGGATGGTGGCAGCTGTTGGAGATCTGTTGACACTGTCTTCCTGACCATCCTTTGCTGCTCAGCTGCAGCAATTCTGTTGCTTTCACAGGTCTCTGCACCTTTGCGGACAACTAATAGCCACCAGTCTCTGTCCTGGGCAGTCTGCTCCCATGTTGTGTGGCTGATGTTGAAGGCATTCAGGGAAGATTTGAGGTTGTCTTTGAAACACTTCTTCTGGCCTCCATGAGAACATTTGCCTTGTTGTAGTTCATCAAACAATAGTTTCTTTTGCAGCCGATGGTCTGGCATGTGAACTATGTGACCTGCCCAGTGAAGCGATGGCTGTATCAAGATGATGAAGATGCTAGGCAGGCCAGCATAAGTGAGGACTTCAGTGTCTGGAATCTTGTTTTGCCACTTAATGCCCATGAGTCTTCTGAGGCAGGTGGTGTGGAAATGGTTCAGTTTCCTGGTGTGATGCTTGCAAACCATCCATGTTTCACAGCCTTAGAGCAGTGTGTGAGAATTATGGCCCGATACACCTTGATCTTGGTCTCTAGAGTGATGCCTCTCTGTTCCATATGTTCTTGTGGAGTCTGCCAAAAGTGGCACTAGCTTTGGCGAACCGGGTATTCACCTTATTGTCGATGATGTTTCTGGACAGAAACTGCTTAGGTAGGTGAACTCGTCCAATGCATTCATTTGCTGTTCAGTAATGATGGTGACTGACTCAATGTTTGGCTTTCCTGGGGCTGGCTGGTGCATCACTTCAGTCTTTTTCATATAATTGTCAAGCCAGTGTTGCTGCAAGCAGCAGAGAACTTGTCAACACTGCTGCATTGTGGCTTCTGAGACAGCGTTAGGGCACAGTTGTCTACGAAGAGGGAGTCGTTGACGGTGTCCATCAAGACATTGGTTTTCGCTTGAAGTCTCCTGAGATTGAAGACTGATCCATCTGTACGGTACTTGATGACGATGCCTAACTCTGCGTCACTGAATGTGTCAGTCAACTGAGAACATGAGGCTGAACAGGGTGGGAGCAAGAACACAACCCTGCTGTTTGAGACTGGGAAAGGTTTAGATGTCTCGCTGTTGTCTTGGGACTCGGCCATACTGACTCTCAGGTAGGAGACCTTGCTCAAGATGTGTGTTGAGCGGTTAAGTAGAAGTCTAGCCAGAATCTAGCCTGCGATGGATAGCAGGGAGATTCCTTGATAGTTATCGCAGACCTGACCATAATCCAGGTACCATAATCCAGACATAAAGGGACCAAATTTTGCTTTTTGCGGTAGGTTCACTAATGTGATCACTACTGATTCATTTACTCAGATATGTCTTGTATCTTTCACATGTTTTTTTTTTTCTTACATCTTTGGCTATAACCTGATGCACTAATTATCAGATTTTGTTAGTAAACAGTGTAGTAGTAAATTTGACAGAATCAAATCTTATGACAGTTGCAGAATAAAAAGTCATAGTGCAGTATATAAAACTACACAAAACACAAGAAAAACTGATGTTCACTGGATACAAGGAGAAAGGTTTCTGGGGTTGTTCTTAGGTTGAGCAGCCTCACTTATATAACCCAGTCTGATTATTTTCACCCGTTGGACAGTCTGGTCACTCATGAATAAATCATAATGACTGTTTCAGCAGAAACACCACCATGAAGGTGGGGGAAAAAAAAACGCTCAAGAATATAAAAAAATACACTGAGATAAAGCACACACTGACTGACTGAAGAAGATGGGAAAAAAATGCACTGCAAAACTGAGCTGTGCTTCAGGATCCACACTACTCCCAGTAGATGAACTTAGTGTGATAATCCACGTAGCACTGGGGATAGCACAGTGCAAGCTTGGAGGGGCAGTGGGACCGCACATCACGCCTGATCTTTGGCTTCTTGGTGCAGACCCTGCCGGCCCTCTGTGGTGCTGCTTTGTTGGGTGTTGGTGGGATGGGGAACATGAAATGGCTCTCCGTCAGCCTTACTTCAACTGACCAGTTCTCATGCACTCTGGCGTATTATCCAGCCACAGCCATGAACAGATGACAGATTCTAGAAAACTCTGGAATGTTTTGCTGGAAATTGTCACCTGACTTGGGAGAGGATGAAGGCTTTGCAGGCTACAACCTGGAGAAGTGGAAGAACAGCTTCTTGGTCCACTTCATGGAATTCCTGGTGCAGTCATATGGGTGGAGCAACTGATCTTGCTTGTCCACCCCACTCATGTTTTTATTTGCAGCTGTTCGACATCTCTGGCTGCTTTGTGATACCCCATCATCGCCTGTCCGGTATAGCAGCCTCAGTGTGCCCATGTATTCAGATTCAGATTCAGATTCTGAAAACTTTATTATCTCTCATTACAAGAGAAATTACATTTGTGACCGCTGCCCTAAAAGTTAAGACATACATATTTATAGTTAGAAACGTGACACTGGAAATTAAAATTACTTACAAACAATAAAACGTGCGTGTAACACCAAAATGAGAATTTCAGTCTTTCTCCTTTTGGTAGTGCAATAAAGTACGCACTCAGCCACTCATGATTATATATATATAAATGTGTGCACGTATGAGAGAGAGAGAGAGAGGTGACTTATCATTAAAAATCAATAAGATAAGACATATTCCAGACATTTCTATTCCTCACTGTTCCAGGACATGCACACATAAAACAGAAACACACCCACACTCCAGCATCTATACTTTCCCGCTTGCTCATGGACATACACACCCGCGCACATGCTTGTCACAGGTGATCCATCGCCTCTTCTTACACGCTGTGTTTGTTTAAAAACGCAGTGGATTTGAACACAAAGCTCTTTTTGTGCGCATCAGCTTAGCTCCGGGAACACAAAATCGTCTGCCTGATGGAAGGAGCACAAACTGTCGCGCAAGCGTATGCCCACTGTCACTAACAATCGCACGAGCCTTGTTGACCGCACGCTTTTCATACAACTCACTCATACTCTCCTGTCTTTCACCAACAATCTTACCGCAGATGTTCACAACGCTATCCAAGAGTTTGCTGTTTTTCAAATTAAGATTTCCATACCAACAAATGCATGAAAAAGTCAAGACAGACTCAATAAAACTCCTGTAAAATGTTTTAAGATTTTTGGCTGGACATGCAGATTCCTCAATTTGGACTTTCTTACGTTCCATTTTGTTTTCTGTTTGAAAGGCAATTTTCTTTTCATTTAACACGGTTTTCAGTGGCTTCGTTACCCTGGTTTATTGTTAGGGAAAATTTTGATTGTTTTTGATGGAATGATTAAATCTTGACAAAACATGATATATTTTGATATGACATCTGTTGCTTCATGGATATTGACAGAGGATTCAAAGAAAAGGTCCAGTCAGTACAGTCAAAACATCCTTGTAATTCCAAAATACTGTCAGGCTCCCATACCTTAACCTTCTTCTTTATGATGGGTTCTGTCTGAATTTTAGGTCTATATGCGGGTATGAGGTGGACTACATCATGATCAGATTTTCGGATAGGGGGTATGGGTTCAGATTTGTAAGCGTTATTGATGTTGCCATAACACAGATCGGGCATTTTGTTTTTACGAGAGTAAACAGGTAATATATTGTTTAAAAGATGGAAGGGATGAGTCAATCTTCTGTTTACAGTTATTAAAATCACCAAGAATAAAATTGGGCATCAGGAGAGATGGACTGAAGAAATTGCACAGTATCAACAACATGGGCAGCGGCACATGACACATTGGCAGCAGGATGAGCATAAACAACTGTTTAAAAACAACTGTCCAAATTCCCGCGGCAGGTATCTTGGTCTCAGAGACGGCGATATCAGTTCTACATCAGGGGTGCACAGCCGTCTTCTCACAGTCGCATTAGCATTGTCATACCATCTATTGTTGATATACACACACCCCCCCCCCGTGTGCCTTGCCTGTGGTCAGTGGGTCACGGTCAGTTCTGAGAGGGGGGTGAAATCCGTCGATGGCCACGCTGTCATCAGGGATAGAGTCACACCACCATGTTTCCGTAAAACATTAAACACAAGCATTTCTGTATTCTCTCATAAAACGAGAGTTCACTAAAAGTTCATCAAAATTTCCGTTGGAGCTGGTCGGGTTGATCGAGCGAACATTAGATAAAATGATGGATGGCAGAGGGGGTCAGCTAGCATTTCTTCTCAATCTTCGTTTTACACCTCCACGCTGACCACGTTTTCTTTTCCTTTTGGCATGTTCAGAGCCGGTTTTGAAATCATTGTGGAAAGCAGGTGAACCACCTTGGTGATGTGGTACTTCATGACCAATTTTCCCATCACCACGAAGAGCAGCGATGAGTCTGGGTTCAGCTGAGTGTCGTGCAGCTGAAGTGGAATTCCCCGGTTTTCCCTCACGATGCCACACGCCAAGGTGTTCTTCTCCAGTAAATACATGAATAGTCTGAGGCTGCTATATCAGTTGTCAGTATATACCTGGTAGCCCATGTTTAGTAATGGGGCTATCAGGTACAACACAATCTTCTCGCTGGCAGACAGATCTGGGTTTTTGGCATCTACAGCTTCAAGGACAGGCTGGATTTCTTTGATGGGATCCTCCTTTGCAGCGTAGACCTTGAAGCTGTAGCAATATCCACCACTTCCCTTAATGCTACCATCAAACTCAGGAGAGGGATCCCAAACCTAGCACGCTTGAGGGGGATGGTGTTGGCGGAATATATACCCTTCCAAAGGCGTAGGCTTTCATCCACATGCATCTCTTGCCGTGGCTCATACACCTCCTTGGAGGTGGTCCAGTACTGGACGGATCTTATACAGCCGGTCATGCTGGGGATGGTCTTGTGGTGGTATCGCAGAGTTGCCATGGATGTGGATAAATTGTAGAATGAGAGCTGAAATATGATTAACAGCATTTGATCAGTGTGTGTAAACATACACACACACACACACACACAGACACACACACACCATAAACAATCAAGTACGCACACACACACCACATATAAGCGCACATACACAGACGTACGCACACACACGCACGCACGCACGCGCCACAATCATGCACACATACACCACATAGAAGCACATACACAAACCACATAGAAGCATTCTTGTGTGTGTGTGCTTCTGGTTTGTTTTTGTGTGTGTGCGCGTGCGTGCACAGTCACACACACACACAAAACCAGAAGCACACACACACGTTACAGAGAAGCTCTCACACACACACACACGCACACACACACACACACACATCCTCATCTAATGCTAAAAAGAAAGACTGAGGCATAGAGAGGAGTTGGCGAGAGAGGGTGGAAGGAAACAGAGAACAAGTAAACACAGAGAGAAAGAGAGAAGAAACTTGCTTGAAATCTTTTTCTTGTCATTACTGAGCTGAAGTCTGGAATGCAATACAGTACCTTCTTCGACCAGTACAGCTCAGTAGCTGGCAGTCGCATGATTCCCATCAGCAACACCGAGGCCAGGAACTTTTTTTTAGTTCAGCAGCATTCACAGGCTCCCACTGATTTGCTCTGGAAAACTGGGGTTAGTTCGGGTGGGCCTCCAAAAACTGACTAACATATAGATTCGTTTGAATGACGAAATGATCTATCAAATCACCATCAAAAAACAATTCCAGGTAGTCAACAGATTGAAAATTACTGACATTACATTTTATACCTAGATTGCCTGTAAAAGCCATGTCTGGATTTGCTGGCTGTGTGCATCAGCAGTGGTCCATTCTCTCACCATATCAGACTGTCGAGCTCCACGCCCTCTGCCATGTCTCCTTATTTGTCATTGTCCAGTGCCTCTAGCTCTTCCCCTGCCCCAACCATGACCTCTCATGACAGGATGGGATGCTGTGCTGGTGCTGGGAATCCAGTCTGGTTCAGATTCTTGGTCGGAATCGTGGCCGGTGTCACTCTCTTGTCAAACATCATGTGGGTCCAAGTCAGGGTCTTCTTCTTCACCGGCCACGAGTTTTGACAAAAGTGGATGGTGCTGATTACTGTCTGACTCTTCCTCATCAGTAACGCTGTCATCTGGTGCTTGAAAGTCTTCATCACCACTGTCGTTATCGTTCAGCACTTCTTATAACACTTCATGTGCACTATATGCTTAAAAATGGGTCGCCGTGTCGAGCTTTGTCTTTGATCCGCCATCTCAATTATGATAAACAGCCTTGAACTTTCTCGTAAGCTAAACCAACTCTTTCCCTTCAGCATGAGGGGTAGAACTTTGCATCAAACAACTCAGTAGAGTCAGAGACAATTTCCAGGGTTATTTCCCCCACACCGATTTTCGTAATTTTGATGAAAAATACTCCAGAGCGGACGGTTACGGGCATACAGGATCATGAAAACGACCCCATAGTCAACACGGGGCAAACAGGGAATAGGTTAATAAAGTGTCAACTTAACCCTTCACTGCCACAGTATAATAGCACATTTTAGTAGCTGTGCCAAGGTAAAATTTTGCTTTGGGGAAGGTTCAGTAAAATGGTTACTGCTCATTTATTTCTTGACAAATCTTTCGGATTTTTGGCATGTGTTCTTGTTATGCATTGATCTATAATGTCCTGTCAAAATGACGTGATTATGTTGATAATTAGTGTACCCGAAATTGACATAATTATGAAAATTTTACCCAAAATAACAGTTTTCGAGTATACACGAACACATTGTGCCAAATGAAATAGTCAAAACGCTGAAAAAGTGGTCTTATATTTATTCAGCATCAGCACTAACACATGACAGTTGTATAAATCCCAAGGAATGTTGTTCTTGATGATAATCTGCTCATAATTCGGGGTACTATTTTTTTTTTTTTAGGTAAAAAGGGGCATAATCATGCTTTTCAGAATATGTTCACAAACATGTACATTACTCGTCCATTTATTGAGTTAATTGTTAGATTTTTTTTTTTTTTTTAGTGAATTACTTCTTTATACTCTTGTCTACAACTTCACATCATTCTGATTTGATTTTGTCGGTAATGATGATGGTTCACCCTAATAGCATGTGATAAAACAGTTTTTGGTTTCTTTTCAGTTTGAGAGGTTTAGAACAATTCAGCACATAAAAGCCAACGAAACAACAAAAATACCTTTTGGTGTTTGCTCAACAACATTACAAATGCCTGGGATTCATATTGTCAATAAATGTCCATCTGTGTAACAATCTGTGTTACTTGGAGGTAACCGAATTCTGCTAAAAAGGGGCATGATATTACTGTTTGGGGTAGGTTCAGCACCTCAATCACTGCATATTTATTTGTTGATATATGACTTAGATTTTATGGCTTCTCTTTCCCTGTTCCCCAAGCTATGAAGTTATATAAGTATGATGTAGTTTTGTGGGCCATTTAAGGGATGTACAGGGATATAATGAATGGTGGCTTTACAAAAAGAACAGTTTTCAAATATACAAAAACAAATTACACCATATAAAATCATTGAAAACAATGAAAAAGTGGTGTGACTAATTATTCAGCATCAGCACTGACACATGACAATCACATAAATCCCAAGGAATGTTGTTCTTGATGATGATCTGCTCATAATTGGGGGTACTATGTTTTAGGTCAAAAGGGGCATAATCATGCTTTTCACGGTGTGTTCACTAACATGTACATTACTCATCCATTAGGTAATTTGTTAGATGTTTGCGAGTTACTTCCATATATCCATCTGGGCTGTTCGCTGACATTTATTTAAGATTTGTTTAGATTTCCGCCTGCAGTCGTTTAACTTTGCAACTAGATCCATATACCCATGTTTACAATTTCACATTCTAATTTGATTTTGTTGGTAATGATGATAGTTCACACTAGTAACATATGATAAAACTGTTTTTGTTTTGTTTTCAATTTGAGAGTTTTAGAAGAATTCAGCACATAAAAGCCCACTAAACACAGCATCAATACCTTCTGGTGTTTGTTCAACAACATTGCAAACACCTGGGATTCATATTGTCCGTAAATGTCCCTCTGTGTAAAAGTCTGTATGTTACTGGGGGTACCCCAATTCTACTAGAAACAGCCATAATTTTACTATTTGGGATAGGTTCAATACCTCAATCACTCCTTATTTATTTGTTGACATGTGACTTAGATTTTATGGCATCCTTTTACTTTTACCCCAAGCTATGATTGCTATATGATATAATTCAGTTTGGTTGGCCATTAGGGGATGGACAGGGTTGTAACAAATAGTGGTTTTACAACAACAAAAAAAAAAAAAAAAAAAAAAAAAAAGAAAAAGTTTCTGCACACATACACATGTTACAACACATAAAAACCTGTAAACACTGACAAAAACTTCCGTTGCTGTTTACTCAGCATCACTGTAAGTATACAGTGTGGTCCAAATTGTTATAGTATAATACTTATTGATAAATGTTCAAAATGACAACCATGTTCAAAATGACAACCATGGGGGGGGAAAGTGTGAAAAAAAAAAAAAAACAATTGTCTGTTGAAAAGAAACCCCCCCCACACACATTGTATGCATTTGTTGTCACACACAAAACACTGTAGGAACTGTGTTAGAGGTTCTCAACAAGTACTTTCATTACTGCCACGCTGTTCTATATAGGAATACATCAGTTGCCGTACAAAGTCTTGGACATTCCCTGCTGCATAATTTAGGGGATGGTGCTCTTTTTTTTTTTCATGTCTGTACAAATCGTGCTCAAAGAAACACACATTTGAGATTCATTCTATACTCCACTTAATCTTCTTTCACTGATGGCACTCGGTCTGGTCACAGCATTGATAAAATCATGAACACACGCACAGGTGAGAGAAAAAAAGAACAATGTAGAATGGAAGATATACTTCCTAGAGCATTTCATGCAGAAGATCCAGAATGGGTCGAATCTTGTAGAGCCGGTCGTACCCTTTATCACCTTCGACTGGCATGGCTGCATTGTTGAAATGCAGAAACTGAAGAAGAATCTGAAATACAGAATAAAAGTTTCAAGACAAGTAAGCAGACCCACAATTGGGGGACACACACACACTCTCTCTCTCTCTCCCCCCCCCCCCCCCCACACACACACATACACATAAACAGCCCCCCCCCCCCACACACACACACACACACACACACACACACATCTATACATATGCACAAACACACACTAACAGTATCACACACATGCATGAATGTAAAAATATTACAATGATACAAAACCAAAAAACTGCTGTAGATGAGTGCTTCTGTGTTTTACAAAATGAACAAAACTTATATGGAAAAACTTGCATACAGAAATAAATAATGCTTAGGCGCACATGTGCACACACACATGCGCGCACGCACGCATGCGCACGCTCACACACACACACACACACACACACACACACACACACACACACACACACACACACACAACAACACCTAGGTTGAGCTGCCCTCTTCAGTATGCTTATCAGCTGTTACCTCTCAACTCGCAATTTGCATGTCATATGGTCAGTTGGGGGCGGTCGCTTGAAGGGAAAGGGCCTGTACCTTGTTATCTGTTGGGGAAATGGAAACATTTTAGAGGGTCGTCTCCCACTAAAAGATTCGAGGCGTACTCGTATTCAGGCGTAGCGATTTTTTTTTTTTTATAACGAACGGCACTCATAGCAGGCAGGGAACAGGTTAAGTGAATAAGTGTGAGCCTACACCATCTGGATTTTAACAGTGAAACTTGATACGTGGAATGCCCTGTGCGATTATCATCACAACATTAACACAGCATGAACCGGTTCTGTCAGTACTGACACATTTTATTATTGACCATATTCCAGTTGCTTCCAATGATCATCAGGAGCCTGATGACACACAAAGGTGATTGATGAATATTTGTAGAATGTTTCACAAAACTGTGTAGGTTAGCCACTCTTGCACTGTGCGCTACACATTCCTGAATCCACAACGAGCCATTTTCATTATCTGAACCGGTCGTGTTGCATAGATTGCTTGACGTGTGTTCACTTTACTGAATGAGAACCCGCAAGCCATGGATGAACTGTAGATTTTGTCTCTGAGAAGCCAAATTACATTTGGTTGTCCATGTGTTTGTGCATGGCTGAATCGCATGATCTTTTGCTCCAATCATAGACTTTTGTTGGTTTGGTTTTCAGCATAGAAGACCAAAGTGAAAGTTGTCCATCAATTCAGAACATTCTAAAATGTCGAAGAAAGACGTTTTTATTGACTCGATGGAGATGGATCGGAGGAACGTGCTTTTATGTGACGTGCTGCTCATAGTAGCTTTGCATACAAGAGAAAATCATTGTAGGCTACGTTTTAGTGAATTCCAGTGCGTCAGACAGGATTTTCATGCGTCGGAGACGCACATTTGTGCGTAAGAATTATCACGGCAGGCTTTGTTGGGAAAGATTGGGAATGGAAAGGGAAAAACTGAAGAGGTTTTTCCAGGTTGGGAAAGTTCAGGAAAAGTGATACGGGTTGGGAAAAACATTTACCCTGGGGATCTTAAATTGGGTGATAGCACTCTACTGGCAGGTGAACAAAACATTATGAAAATATATGAAACAAACTAGAAAAACCACGGCTGCACTGGGTGATCCTTTGCTGAAAGTTGAGCTTCATTTTTCATCTGCATAGCTCGGGAAGTGCATCCGTTCCTTCAGTTGTACTAGACAGATTGTCCCATAATGCCCCCCTTTGCTTCAGACCTCACTTGCCCACTAAAAGATTTGATGGCCAGATTTTCGAGCCTGAAGTCCGGACTAGTTGCAAGCATGTGATATATCTCTCGGTAGCATTGATTATGCAGACAAAACAACACATCTGCAAAACTCACAAGGTGGATGTTGGCTTTGCGTTAACTCAGAATCTTCAAGTGAAGAATGTGGCATCAGATAAGGATGGCCGTTCTTACAGCGAAGAGTATCAGTTTGTTCATAGCCTGACACAGGTGGAACCCAGATTGCTGTTAGATGAAAAGAACTTCACACCCAGTGTTTGGCAATTCAGCGAGAGTATCCTCTCAGAATGCAGTGTGAAGTTTCGCAACTTCAGTCCCAGTGAAGACAGAATTAACTCCACAACAAGCACCTGTCAGGCTAGAAAGAGTACTCGCTTTTATGGGAAGTTGCCTAGCAGGTGTTAATCCTCCTTCACGGTCAGGCAAGTGTGGAGAGGGGCTTTAGTGTCCACAAGGAGACCATGAGGTGAAACTGAAGAAGTCCCTGGTTGCCAGACATCTGGTCGTTGATGCTGTCAGAAGAGCCAAGTGGTCCTGAGAACCTTCAGCTAACCAAAGAGATGCCGAGTGTTGGGTCTTTAGCTAGACGCCAGTATGAACAATACCTGCAGGAAGAAAGAAAGAAGCAGGCAACTGAGGCAAAAAAAAAAAAGAGGAAAGCAGAGGCTGAGGAAGTGGAGAGGAGTAGCTCAAGGCAGGAAGTGAAACTGGTACAAGACATTGCTGGGCTGGAGGCTGCATCTGCCGCGAAGGCTGAAAAAAGACAGAAAAACTGGAAGCTTTGTCTCTCTTTTGGCTTACTCAAACGGTCTTAGGAGAAGAGCATCAGAGAAAAAGACTGAAATGGTCAGCATGAAAGGGAATGGTTGAAAAGTGCCATGCCATGCAGCGCTGAAAGACAGCTTAAAAATGATTTTGTGAAATGACAATGCAAGTTTGTGAATGTACAGCAAAATGAAGACTTATCGTTGCTGTGAATATGTAGGACTTTGAAACGGTAATTGAATACTGGAGTGAGGCCATCATCAATTTGTTGAGGGAATTCATGTATGTCAAAGATTCTTTCTAGTGAGGAGAATTTAATGTTTTAAGTTTTGTGGCCCTAAGAACGACTATATCAGTGTATTGTCTGCCATGAGAAGTGGTGATTTTTTTTTTTTTTTTTTTTTTTTATGAATATTACATGTATTAGTAGGATTTGGTCAGCTGGAAAAGTGGGTACCAGGGTTGGGAACGGGTTGGGAATTTTGTGAAGTTAATTCTGTATGATGACCCTGTACACAGTAAGTGTATGAGGCAAGTCACATACCTGTTGCATGAGTAACTTCCACCCCACCCATATGCCACTCCCACCCCTTCTTCCTGAAATACAGGGTTGCAGGTTGAACTTTCTGCTGGAATAAACCAGACCACACAAAGTTTTTTCGGTTAAAGTGAAAACAATAATCTAGTTTTCAATACAACTACAAGGGAGTTATTCTAACACCATTTGCACAAATTCTAATCACCACAAACTATTTCTCAAGTTCAGACTGCAAGCTGTCTTCATGTGTTTCAGAAGTGGTAAAAAGCCAAATTATGGTCAACGAAAAATATTACTGCCTCAGGTTTCTTGAATTAAAGTGAAATCCACTGCATTCGGTCAGCATTATTAATGTCAGTTTAATGATCTCGTGGATAACGTGGTGAAAAGGAGGAGGTAAGGGGCAAATGCCCAGATTTTACCTATAAAGGTGTAAAAACCCTTCAGCTTCAGGGGGTTTTATCCCCAGATGCCTGACAAGGGGCTCTGCCCCTTGACCCTGCCAGGGGGCCTAACATGGCCCCCCTGAACCCCCAGCCTTCCTGCTTTTCATTTTTTCCTGGTTTCACCCATGTTGTATCTCTATAGCAGTCTTTGAGTTAGGTGAAGAGATTTTTTTTTTTTTCTTTTCCCCCTGATCGCATGCTCACTTTCTTTTCTCTCTCTCTCTCTCTCTCTCTCTCTCTCTCTCTCTCTCTCTCTCTCTAAATATTTCCGAATTTAAGACCCATTGCTTTCTGGCTCTTTACTTTTAGTCTTTGCTGCAGTGATGCATGTATTCTGAAGTGACTTTTTTTTTTTTTTTTTTTCTTTTTTTTTATAATTCTGTATGTACAGGTGCAATGCTTAAACTTTGAAATAAGGTGATGAATTGTCCTCCAGAGCTTTGTAATCTATACATTATTCAGCCTTTCCATAATCAGTTGACTTAAATCTTGTCATTCCTTCACTAACCTGTATTTGGGCCTGTAGTCACTGTTCTGGAGAAAGTGTTAAAGGCACAGAATCTGACTGCATATTTTAAATCATTTATTCGCACATTGTCTTCAGGCGGGAGCTGAGTCATGATCGCACCAGTGATTACGTTGCTGAACTGAGACGTTCTGTGGTTGGAGAGACTCAGATGGTGGTTTGTCTCCTCCCCAACAACAGGAAGGACCGCTATGATGGCATAAAAAAATTCTGCTGCACTGAACGCCCAGGTATTGTGTGTGTAGTTTGTTGGTTTTTTTCGGTCATGTCTGTTCATCTCTTGCGTGTGGATGATTGTCAAAAGTTGTGTGTAGTCATGTAGAATTAAGTACGATCAGCTTAACTGTTTTGTTCTCAGTTTGTCTGACTGCAAACATTTCCTAGATATCAAATTCTTTTACAGCAGCGTTTGTAAGGGTCTTTAAGTCCTTGTGAATGGGATTTTGGTCAACAGGCCTTTTAAGTGCTTTAATTCAGTAAGTCGGTCCTTTTAAATTATCAGGAAGGCCTTTTAATTTGTGAAAGACACTGTTCAGTCCTTTTTAATTGAAAAATGAGAGAAAGAAACTGAAATAGAATGTGAAAATTCAACATAATCCAGCAAGTTGGAGCAGCAACATACAGTACTGCAGCAGACAAAAAGCTAGCCTGGCATGATGTTGCAAAGTGGCTGACTTCACTCGTAGGCTGGCACATTTTCTCTGAGGCTGATGTCGAGTCTTTTGGCGCGAAGTCACGGTGCTAATGTTCACAGCGTGTTGCAAAGTTAATTTTGTTGAAAATTCTATCGTGAAAATATCATTCCAGTGCACAGAAATTTTGAAAAGGAAAAAAAAAAAACCTTATTAATATCTATAGGTATAGAACATGGCGGCTTCTGAGCTTGCCAATATAATAAATAGCATGGAACAACAGCTACGTGATACATGTCTGAGCACTCAAAGAAAGTTATAGCTGGGATGTTCCGCTGTCTCTGGGGCTGTACTGCGTTGATAGTTTGAAAACTCACAGGTGTAGAATATAGTGGACCTGTGATGTTAAGTCTGGAGACCCCTATGCTGAGTCTCACAATGTTCACTTGGTCTGATCTGGGCATCCGGTAGTATGCATCCCTCCTGTTGAAGTCTGGGTGCTGCTCAAGTCATCCTCCTATTTGTCTCCTTGAAATACTTCTGATTTATTCCAAGGAGGCTATCTTTTACAGTTGGGGCTGCTGTCCTCCTTCCTTTTGTCAATTGGTCAGCTTCTTCATTTCCATATATAGTGCAGTTTGAGGGTGTTCACTGGATGGGAGTATTTTCAGTTCAGTGACTGATAAATGGTAATCATTTTCACAAGTTCTCATCCATTCGTATGGCTATTGAGGTTTACGATTGGTTGTTGAAGTGGAGAGTCTAAATATACTTCAGCCAAGTTTGCAAAGATGGCAGATTTGGGCAATGTGACTAGCAAGTGGGACAGCGAGTTGGTGTTTTCTGGGTACATCAATCGGTTGATGGATGAAAGAAATGACGAAATTATGCAGGTGACTTCGGTCTGATTTTTCTTCAGTCCATGTGTCGGATCTCTCGGACTTGAGTAGTGAAACTGACAGCAGTGAAAGTGTGGTATTGAATCTGCTGATTCGGACCAGGATGAGTGGAACGATCATGTTCAAAACATAAAGAGAAAAAAAATTCAAAGGAAAACCAGGGCCAAATCCCACTTCCACTTGATGCTAAACCAATCGATTGTTTTTTTCCAAGTCCTTTCTGAGGTTCATTGAAGTGAAAATTCTTCCCTGTGCTGAGAATGTTTCCGAGAACTATGGAACATTTCACTATGACTACAACAGATTGTGCATTTTACCTGTGTTGGGATTTAACCTGATTACACCTGATGGTACTGACAGATATACTGTTTTTTTTTCCCCTTTTTGTGGATGTTATGTGTTGCATGTTTGTGTTTTGTGAGTTTTTACACACACATTCCATGTCATGCTCCACTCACGGTGAACCATATTCTTTTAGATGTTGGGACTTGCATGATGTGAGACATAAACACGTTACAGCAGACTCCATGAAAACCCTGTTCAGAGATGTCCCACCTAACATGATCTTTGAGTTTCAGAAAGAGATCAACATTTTTCATCTGATCTAGGATTTTACAGAAGAAAGATTTTTAATTAAGTTTCTGGTATGCTTTTAGAAGATGTATTGTAAAGAGATTGTGAAAGGGTTTTTTTTTTTAATTCCTTTTTTTTTCTGGGTTTTTTTTTTTGTTTTTTTTGTTAATGACTTGTGAGTTGATTGTAACATAGTGACAGCCCTGATATGGCCCTTTGTGGTTGGCTGGGCTATAAGCAACATTACTTTACCTTGCACACACCTTGCACATCTTTTACTACAAACAACATCACAAAACTTTTTAAAAATCTATTACAGGTAAATTATCATGTAACACATTACAACAAAGATAACTTGCAAAAAAACCCCACATCTACCATGTAGAGCAAACATTTCTATATAATCCTGCAAAGTTTCAACATTCATTTACAAATACTTAATTTATAACAAAATATGTGAGGTCACCCGAATCTTCCTGAAAATGGACAGAACTTGCAGCACTCAGAGAGCAACATAATCTTAAGTTATAGTGTAAGGCATTAAGAGTTAAGCTTTAGAGCAATTAAAACTTTTTTCCTTTGACAAATCTTAAATAAATGTCAGCGAACCGCCAAGAGAAACGTGGACAAACGAGTCACAAGACAAAACACAACGCGTTTCAACCTCTTAGGTCTTCCTCAGGTGAAACAAAAACGAAAAAAGTAACGAAAATGCACTTCGTTATTTTTTTGGTTTTTGTTTCACCTGAGGAAGACCTAAGAGGTCGAAACGCGTTGTGTTTTGTCCTGTGACTCGCTTGTCCACGTTCCTCTGGGCGGTTCGCCGACATTTAAGATTTGTTTAGATTTCCGCCTGCAGTCGTTTCACTTTGCAACTAGATCTTTTTTCCCTTGGACTAAAATTGCCTTCATTGAATTTTTTAATGAAAATGACACTCAGACAATATTAAAACTTTCAAAAAAAGAAAGGGTTTTTTTTTTTTTTTTTTTTTTTTTTTTTCAATTCCTGTATGAATTTTATTCCTTTCTCTTAAATTAATGTTTATACAGTTTATTCATACTGAGTGGTGGTGTTTATACAGTTTATTCATTCTGAGTGGGTTTTTTTTTTTATTGTTGAACAATTTTTTTTTTTTTGCAAGACACATACAAAGCACAAATATGCACATACCAATAGAAAGGAATAACGGTGAAAGTAAAGGTGATAGTTAAGTAAAGGTATCAATTCCAGAAATGCCCATGGCCGGCCTTCTCGTGGCGGGGTGTTTCTCGACTAACCTGAGCCCATCTCTTTTTCTTATTTTTCCTATTTTTCTGCCTACCGTGTCTTTTACTATCTCTTTTTCCCCTATAAAATCTCCCCACAGAAACTGCAGCCTCTGTTTCGTCTGGTTTCTACCTACCTGGCTCTTTAATCTGTACTTTAATCTATACCTACAAGCCTTCTTTGGAACACTTCTCCTTTTCTCTGCGGTCTTCTTCAGACCCACCGTGTTTGCCGTGCGGTGCATCCTGTAAGTGGGGGGGGGGGAATGAGATCCTGGTGATTGAGAGAGCCTGCTGCTCTCAACACATCACTTTGGCTCGGACCTCCTCTAAGACAGGTGGCATGCATTGGCCCGTGTATGTCAATCGGCTGCCTCTACGTGAGTTGGGTCAAACTGGGTAGTTCTTGGCTGGCCTTGGAAACCTTGTAAGTGTTCACCGTCTGTCCCCGGCGGTGTGTCATGATCTTGGTGGAATAGGTTAGTTACTTTCTATCTGGTTGTATATCCCTGCTGAAACCTGGAAGGGGTCAAGAGTTGGTTTTTCCCCCTTGATCCTGGCCCCTTGTTGGACTTCATGGTGGGTGGGTAGGCAGGGATGAACTTTAAAAAACTCAAACTATGGCTCACTCCCAACAAAAAAGAAAAAAATCGTTCCTCAGAATCACACTCGGACTCGGACTCGGATGATGAGATAAGGACAGTATCAGGATTTTGGCCTTGTTGGTTGGTGATGGAAGGCGTGGACGAAGCTCGCCCACTCTGTGGGGTGAATGAATGATTGAGTCCTTTCGCGATTTCAAGAGGAGTAGAAGGACTCCTCGGTGTACCCAAATCGATGAAACGGCTGAGAAACGGTTCTCTTTTTGATAGAATGTGCAAAGCAAAAGCATTCTGAGTTGCTTCTCAAGTCGACAACGTTGGTTGACAGGCCAATCAGAGTGACACCTCACAAGACATTGATTCCAGCAAGGGCGTCATCAGGTGCCGTGATTTGAGAGGTGTTTCGGAGTTAGAGATAAAGACAGAACTGGCTTCCCAGGATGTGACCCACGTCCACCGGGTTTTAGCACGAAGAGACCAAGACCGTGTGCCAACAGATACTTTTTTCCTAACTTTCTGCACGCCAACTCTTCCTGTGTTTGTGAAGGTCAGATATTTGAGGGTTCCCGTCGCCACGTACATTCCTTCACCTTTGCGATGCTTCAAATGTCAGAAGTATGGACACATTAGGGACCGGTGTACAGAACAGGAGGCATGTGGCAAGTGCTCAGAACCGATGCATGAAGGTCCATGTGATTGTCCGCCCTGTTGCATCAGCTGTAAAGGCAACCATCCTGCCTTCTCGAAGGACTGTCCAGTTTGGCGCACCGAGTCTGAGATCCAGAAGGTACGCACTGAGAATCGAATCTCGTTCTTTGAGGCACGAAAACTTGTGGAGAAGAGACAGTCCTCCCTCAGCAAGTCATATGCTGATGTCGCCAAGGGGAGCATGGTCATTGTTGGTGTTCAGACTGAGACTGTTCACTTCAGGCTGGCTCTCAGCATCATGATCGACAGACGCAACAGGAGCCTCGGCGTGCACAGAAGAAAGAAAGTGAAAAAGAAAACAAAATGCAAACAGTGCTTGGGTGGAGGCTCAATATCCACCTCCCCCCGGACTCCTCGAGGGTCTGAGCCCCCTTCCTCCAACCCCAGATCCTCTGGGAAGGCTGCACAGGTAGCCTCTTTGTCTGGGGAACACTCTAAAAGTCGACCTCTGATGAAGCCTCCTCTTCCACCTCGTCCATCTGGGGGTGGAAATAAGTATCGTCCTTTGTCAGCTAGGAAGGTGGTATCTCCATCGCCTTCTTCCAATCGTTTTCTCCTTTGGAGATAGAAGGTGATGAGGACAATGAGATGGAGTAATTTTCTTTTTTTTTTCTTTTTTATTGTCATGGCCCTTATTCAGTGGATTATAAGAGGCATTAATGCCCAATATAAGGAACTCCAGCGGTTGTGTTCTGGCCTCAAACCTAGTGTTGTTGCGCTGCAGGAAACATTGTTGAGACCAGGAAAACATTTTTCATTGGCGGGCTTTAGTTCAGTAGGTTTTCCTGCTTTACCTACAGATACTGGCCATGGTGTCACTGGGGGGTGTTTCCCTTCTTATTCACCGATCTCTATTATTCAGCCAAGTTAACTTGAATAGAATACCCCATTACAAGTTGTTGCGGCCAGGATTACTTTCAGTAAAACAATAACTGTCTGTTCAATTTATTGTCCTCCTTCTGGTACAATATCCAAGCAGCAAGTCATTGATCTAATAGATCAGCTTCCGCATCCTTTTTTCATTTTGGGAGACTTCAACGGCATTCCCCCCTTTGGGGTAGCTCACATTCCTCACTCTCGGGTCTCATGCTGGAAGAGGTCTTTAATGAACTGGACTTGTGTTGTCTAAATGACAAATCACCAACATACATGCACTCTTTCAATGGTACCCTTTCGTGTTTTGATATGACAAATCACCAACATACATGCACTCTTCAAATGGTACCCTTTCGTGTTTGGATTTGTCAGTGTGCGATCCTTCATTAGTTCTAGACTATGATTGGTCAGTTCACGATGATCTGCACGGAGAGCGACCATTTCCCTGTAATACTTTCTCCAATTTTGAAGGAACCTGTTCGTTTCCTCAGTATTTTTGCTTTAAAAGGGCAAATTGGGATTTCTTTCATTCAGCCGTAACTGATAAGCTAGATGCCGAAATCATTTTTCCGATCAGAAGACCCAGCGGAGTCCTTTACAAATATTTTGTTATCATCATGTGCGAGAGATACCATCCCACTCACAAAACCAGGTGCACAACTACCTGGTACGCCATGGTACAACCAGGATTGTAAGAATGCTTGCAATGTTCGCAAGAGGGCCCAACGTTTAGTTTTTCAGCATCCTGTGTGCCCCGAATGTTCAGTCTTATCGGAGGAAAAAGCAAAGGCGAGGTTTTTGTTTGTAAAGGAAGTAGACGAGTATCTTGGAGAAATTTCTGCTCTTCGCTTACATCAAACATTTCCAAGAAAAAAATCTGGAGAGTTGTTAAAAAAAAATCAGGGGCAAGAATAGCTGCCCCTTCAGTCCACCATTTAAAACTTGATGATACACTCATCACTGACAAACACGCTGTGTTAACTTGCTAGCTTCCACCATAGAAACCAACTCCTCCTCTAGTCAAAAAAATCTGCCGCCTTTTTAAAGATCAAAACGCAAGCAGAAAAAAAAAGAAGCTCGACTTTACCTCACCCAATCAAGAAGACTACAACTTGCCCTTTAATGTAAATGAACTGAAGTCTGCCTTGCAGGCGTGTCACGATTCCGCTCCTGGTCTTGATGAAATACATTATCAACTCTTAAAAAACACCTTCCTGACTCAGGACTTAACATTCTGCTTCAAATTTATAACCATGTCTGGACGTCTGGGTCTTTCCCAGCTTCATGGAAAAGGGCCGTAATTGTCCCCCATTCCGAAGCCAGGGAAGGATCATTCAAACCATGCAACTATCGTCCAATAGCCTTAACGAGCTGTGTTTGTAAGGTGATGGAAAAAATGGTAAATGGTAGGCTCATGTGGAAATTGGAAACTGATGGGCTTTTAGCCATGGAACAGTGTGGTTTTAGAAAGCATCACTCTACCATGGACCATTTAATCAAATTGGAAACCACCATTCGAAACTCATTTTTAGAGAAAAAGCATGTTGTTGCATTTTTTTTTGACATAGAGAAGGCCTATGACACGACGTGGAAGTATGGAATCCTGTCAGACCTCCATCGGATGGGTTTCCGTGGCAATCTCCCAGTGTTCATACACAGCAGTTTTTGGCAGACAGATCCTTCCAGGTCCGTGTGGGGACAACATTATCAGAATTCATAAGCAGGAAATGGGTGTTCCACAAGCAGTATCCTTTCTCCAGCCCTGTTTAGTATAAAAATAAACGAAATTTGTCAATTTTGTCAACCAAGGTTCAGATTGCTCTCTTTTTGTTGATGATTTCGCCCTTTATGCATCTGGGAAATTATTCGCTGGGGTACAGCGCCAACTCCAGTTGTGTGTTTATAAAATCCAACAGTGGGCAGTCGAAAATGGGTTCAAGTTTTCATCAGTTAAAACAGAGTGCATCCACTTTCACAATTTCAGACAACTTTTTCCACCACCAGAAATTTTCATAGATAAGGCTCAGATTCCTGCTGTCACAGAGCCAAATTTTTGGGTGTTACCTTTGACCAAAAGTTAAATTTTAAAGCCCATATTCAGAAGTTGAAAACATCGTGCCTCAAAGCCATGAATATCCTCCGTGTAGTGGCTCATACGGATTGGGGTGCAGACAAACGCACACTTCTCCATCTTTACAGGGCGTTTAGTTCGATCCAAGTTGGACTACGGCAGCATCATTTACGGCGCCGCTAGAGCCTCGTATCTAAAAGTCCTAGACCCAGTTCACCATCAGGGTCTTCGTCTCTGTCTTGGAGCATTCCGCACCACCCCTGTGTACAGCCTGTACGCAGAGGCAGGTGAGCCCTCACTGTCCAACCGCAGGCTGAAACTGTCTTTGAACTATTATATCAGACTGCTCTTGGAACCGGAGAACCCTGCCTATGACTGTGTCTTTGACCCTCAGTTCCAAAGCAAATTCGAAAAGAACCCTAACTGTATTCCACCGTTTGGTCTTCGTATGCAGCCTCACGCGCGGAATGCAGGTCTAGACCTAGGAGTTGTGTCTGATTTTTCTAAGTTTCCAGATCAACCTCCGTGGACCTTTTTCACACCAGAGATCGTTTTGATCTTGCAGCTTTTTCGCAAACAATGTACCAGCTCTCTGGCATACAAGGCGTTGTATGCTGACCTTTGTTCAGAATTCCCATCCTATCAGAAAATTTTCACTGACGGTTCCAAGTCTGAAGATGGAGTGGCCTGTGCAGCCTATTGCCCTGGTGCTCCTTCAAATACGGGTGGAACATATTCATTCAGATGCTTCTGCTTACTCTGCTGAACTTACAGCTCTGGTTCTGGCGCTGAGGATAATCTCACAGTCTAGGAAGAGGGACTTTCTGGTTCTGTCCGATTCACTGTCAGCTTTGGAGGCCATAGCTGGCCGAAACCTTCAGCATCCCGAACTCTTACACTTTTTTTTAACTTTTGACCAAGTTGAAAGTGGAGGGTTACAATATTATTCTGGCTTGGGTTCCCGGTCATGTTGGCATCGGAGGGAACGAAATGGTTGATCGTTTGGGCCAGAATGCCACAAGAGAGAATCTGTCAAACACACCACCTATCCCCTGCTCAGATCTGAAAACCCAAATTAACGATTATGTCAGAGACCTCTGGCAGGAGGATTGGAATACACAGACGGATAACAAACTCTTTCAGATCCGCCCAAACCTAAAGGAGTTCCTCCCATCTTCGTCTGGTGGTCGTAAAGAAGAAACAGTTCTGTGCCAGCTGCACACTGGCCATTCGTATTTTACCCATTCGTACCTTTTAAAGGGTGAAGAAGCTCCATGGTGCATTCCATGTCATGTCCACTCACAATGAAACATATTCTTTTAGAGTGTTGGGACTTGCATGATGAGAGACACAAACATTTTACAGCAGATTCCATGAAAACCTTGTTCAGAGACGTTCCGCCTGATACGATCTTTGAGTTCTTGAAAGAGATTAACATTTTTTCATCGGATCTGAGATTTTACAGTGGAAAGATTTTTAACAAACTTTTGGATGTGTTTTTGGACGTATTTTAAAAGAATTGTGTGAATGACTGCCTTTTGTAGGTGTTTTTTAACGTGGTGCGGCCCTGGTGTGGCCCTTTGCGGTCGGCTGGGCTGTGGGCAACGTTGTCTTATCTTATTTCAACGTGTTGGTTTTTAATCCTAGGATTGGTTCTTTTAATCTGTTTTTAATGGGTTGGGAGAGGTTTGCTTTTAATCTTTTTTTAACATATATACGTGGTAGTTTGGAACGTGGTGACAGTCCTGAGATAACCTCTGCTGTTGACGGGACTATAAAGGCATTATATTGATACAAAGACCTATGTATAGTTATTCCAAAAGTTACAACAAAAAGAAATAAAGACATTGATATAATATGAGCCATTCACCTTGTCATTCTTTCTAATAATGACACCAAATTACCTCTAGGATGAGTGTGTGTGCCCGCTCGCACACACGCACACACACACACACACACACACACACACACACACACGTGTATATATAAATAAATACATAAACGCTGGCAAGTGGTGTAAGGAAAGCAGTGCAAATCTAATGTGGCATGGGTCATTGGGACAGGAGAGGGATACCATTACATTGTAAAGCACTCAAATTCCTTCACAAAGTATGTAAAATAGTCCGGTCTCACAATTGTAAATAACATGAGAAAAGGTAAGTTATACACTTCCATATATGTAGGTGCTCACACATCACAAAGGAAGCTAAGGTACAGTAGAGTAATAGGGCAACCAGTTTTTCTCTAACTGTCCTATATCATGATTTAAAAGCCAAATATTTTTCATGTTTGAGTCTGTGTCCTAATACTGTGAGAAAGACGTGTAGGTCAGGAGGGAGTTTTGTAATTTGCATTTGTAAATGTAAGTCTTGGCAAAGAGCAGAACAAAATCAATAGCTTTATCTGATTTCACATGCTGTTAGGTACCAAATAAAACCAACTCTTTTGTCAATAATGAAGTTGTTACAGTGCTGACATTTATTTCTTTAATAGACTTTGCAGATTTCTTCAGAACCTCTGTGCAGTGATGCAGTCAAAAAGCATATGATCAGTGGTCTGCTCATCATCTTCACAGAAGTTACAGATAGGGGATTCAGTAATTTTACACAGAATAAATACCTCTGTGTTGGGAGCAGTCTCTGCAAAAGTCTGCATTGAAACCATCTAAGCTGCACATCTGTAGAAGCCTTATAGCAATGAGAGAAGATGGTTTTCCAATTAAGGTTTTCAAAGATTATTCTGTTTATGGATAGCTGTTGTTTCTTTTCACAAAGAAAATACCATAGTCACTCTATTCTTGTACAAAAATCACCTTTCTCTCCCTCAAAATTTTGATATTGTAATGAATACATTCAACCATAAAATCATGTACAGAGATGGGACAGCACCTGGAAAAATATTTCTTATAGTGCTTCATAACATCTTTCCAGATTGGGTTATTAATGATATTCATAACAACATTAGAAAATTCTACCCCAAGATTACCTATAATGCCCAGGTTAGGGTGCATGTTAATAGTAAACTCCCTCAAATCAGACTCACATATTAATCTTCTCAACCAATTTATTTTCATAGCAGAGATAGAATTTCTAACATTCGACATTCTGAGTCCCCCCTCGCAGTACTGTTTTTGAACAACAGATTTTTTTTTTATTTTACTTCTTACCATTCCATAAAAATGTATACAATTCCTTTTCTAATGCATCAGCGAAATCCTCTGGAGGGTCTGGTAAATTAATTAATAGGTTAACAATTTTACTAAACGCCAAAGTTTTAATTACTATAATTTTACCAAAAGGGGTGATATTTCTTTTTTTCCAAAGAGCGAGAACCCTTCTTATCTCAAAAAGTTTTTCTTCATAATTGATTCGTACAGTAGTATCAATGTTAGTGGAAAATTTAATGCCAAGAATTTTGAAAGTGCCAGGATCCCAGACAAAATATTTATCCCTCATGTATGTAATTGGAGATTTTTTTCCTACTCCCCAACCACACAACTTGGGATTTGCCAAAATTGATTTTCAAACCAGAAAATTTGTGCAAATTTAATGAGCATAGATACTGCCTTGTTAAATGATCTTTCTGAACCGTCCAAACACAAGCTACTGTCATTGGCAAATTGCGATAAGAGAATGTCTTTGTTAATTTTAATTCCTTTCATAAGTCATTGGAGTGGATCATCAGTGACAAGATCTCTGTACAGATCAGATATAAATTAGGAGAGAGTGGATCTCCTTGTCTGACCCCTCTGTCCATTGAGAACCTTGAGGAGTACAGACCATGTATAGAAGTACAAGTAGAAGTTTGGGTGTAGAATGTTTTAATCTATTTGATGTCTGGTCCAAACTTGAAGAATTTCAAACATTTATGTAGGAATGACCAAGAGACATTGTCAAACACCTTCTCAGAGTCGATTAGAAGGAACATTTCTGGAATATTTTCTTTTTCGGTATACAAAAGCACATCATATATCAATCTAATATTCTCCCCAATATATCTTCCTTCAGAAATCCTTTTTGACTTTTGTATATGATGTATGGAAGCATACTCTTAAGGCGATTAGCTATGCAGGCAGATGCAACTTTGTAAGTGGTGTTCAGTAAGGAGAGGGGTCGCCAGTTTTTAATGAATCTCTTTGGTTTAGCATCTTTCGGAATACATGTTGTTATTCCTTGTCGCTGGGTAATAGATAGTTGACCTTTGGAGATCCCTCGTTAATTGAGTGCACAAGGTAAACAGCAATATCAATGAAGAAAAATTTTAGGAATTCTATGGTAAACCCATCAGACCCATGGCTTTTATAATTTTTCATGTTTTTTAAAGCAATGGCAGCCTCTAAGTGTAATTGAACCCTCAATTGATTGACTCTCTGTATCAGACAACACTGGTGCACCCGGAAATTTATCCGAGATGTTAATATCTGCCACATCTGTAAAGCTATATAGATTTTCATGAAAATGTTTAGTTTCAGAAAGAATGCTATTTTGGTCTGAAATGACTGACCCATCTTCCCTCTATAAGAAAGGGATTGATTTATCAAGAAAATTTCAATTTTCAAGATCACAGAAATACTTGTTAAATCTTTTCGCCTTGGTTCAACCAGCGGACCCTTGAATGCATTGCCACACCTTGGATTCTATGAGCCCTGATTTCTTGAAGTTCGGTTTTTAAATCCTCTAGTTTAGGAATGTCTTGGTCGTGATTTTGTTCCATATTTTGAATGTTTGTTTCAAGTTCCTGTTCTTTCTTTAATTCCATCTTTTTTCATGTGAACTGTATGAGATTGTTTTACCCCTGATTTCAAGCAATAGAGTTTCATTAAAAAAAAAATGAAAAAAGTTGATCATCAATTTGGAATGACTGTTCTCATTCTTCATATTGTCAGTATTATCCAAATTGTAAACGGGTAATGCATATTGTTTTTTTATCTCGCTTATTACTTTTCTAATGTCTGAAATGTATTGTTTGTCTTTTTAATAAACTTATTAAATTCCAGAAAGGACAGTCCCATTTGAACTGCTCTTTTTTTTTTTTTTTTTAAATTAACGTAACAAGAGAATGATCAGACCTATAACCAGGATCTATGCGAACGTCATTAACTTCCGACAATATTTCCTCAGTGATCATGAAATAGTTGAGTCTTGCCTATTTAAAAGAGTTGAATTTCCGCCATGTATATTCTCTTTTGTCTTGATACATATCTCTGTAAACCATCAAATAGATTGTATTTTGTCATTATATGCTTTATTTTTTCATGAGTTCTTGGCGATTCCTGACACTGGTGTAATTTCGAGCATCTATATCCCTGTTCAGTGCACAATTCCAGTCTCCATTAATTATAATGTGTTGGTTGCCAATGCGTTCAGTGTGTTCGCACTATCAAAGAATTCAGGGTTATCACCACCACTGGGCCCATATAGGTTCACTAGAGTAAATTTTTTTTTTTTCTTTCAAAAACTCAGTATTCATTATAACATCCATTCCTATCCCTAATAACATCAAGCAACTTGTACTCAAAATTGCTATTAAAGAGCACAGCTACTCCATTTTTGTTTGCTTTTGTGCCACACAACCATACATTATAACCCCAGCTGTCTGTTATAGAGCTCTTGGAATCTTCTTTTAGATGAGTCTCCTGAAGACAATATATATGAGACTCTTTTCTTCTAAGAAAATCAAAAACATCTCTCCATTTTGTAGAGTTATTCAGCCCAATTCGGTTTAATGAGCAAATTTTTAAACGAATCATTCTGAGCCATCATGTTTTACAACAACAAAAACTAGATAACGGGATAAACGGATCAACAATCTTCCTAGAAACTTCGGAAAGAAAGTGTAAAAAAACAACCAAAATCAGAACTATACGCTGCAAAAAATGTGCATTTTTCCATTTGCTTATATATGAGCTAACACTTGCGACAATTGTCCGCAATAACAAGCATCCCAGGTCTGTCCCAGTTATTTTTTTGCAGATGCACAATAAAAACAAATTTGACCCAGTTTCAGTCTCAGTCACAAACACACCACATATCACATACACGTTAGACATGAATGACAAATTACAAAACATTAACTTGAGAACAACAATATAAAGACTAACCTGTTATATAAAGGCCCACCACCATTACTCTAACATGAATAAGTACAAGTGGGTATAATTAGAATTACAATAAACAGAAAATGTAAGGTTCTTTTCCAAAGCCTAAAAGTAAAACATGGGAATTGTCACACTACACTAGGGTCTCTTGCAGACCCTCGATGCCCAACGTCCGAGCGCACCAGAAACTGAGGGCCAAATCTGAACACATATATAAGACCGGGAAGCGATTATCTTGGAGACAGTTTTGCTCAAGTCTCACATCCAATTCGAGAAAAAAAGTGTGGAAAATCATCAAGAAAATTAAAGGGAAGAACACCTGCCCCACTGTGAACCACCTCAAGTTTTCTGATTCTTTAAATAACAGAGAAAAAAGCAGTTGCTAATCTGCTTGCTTCAACCATTGAAAAGAATTCCTCCTCTTCTAACAAGTCAGCCAGTTTTGTCAAAAACAAAGCCCTTAAGAAAAATCACCCTGCAACTTTTCGTCAGACAACATGGAAGACTACAATCTTCCTTTCACTTTAAATGAATTGAAATCCGCCTTACTTTCTTGCAACGATTCCTCTCCGGGTATAGATGAAATCCATTATAAACTTTTGAAACATCTTCCGCAAAAAGGTCTGCACATCCTGCTACATGTATACAACCATGTATGGACTACTGGATTCTTTCCACCATCTTGGCGAAAAGCCCTCATCATTCCTATTCCCAAACCTGGAAAAGATCTCTCCAACCCGTCAAACTACCATCCAATAGCTTTGACCAGCTGTGTCTGTAAACTGATGGAGAAAATGGGTCAACGCTAGACTAATGTGGAAACTTGAAACCGACGGCCTTTCTGGCGAAAGAACAGTGTGGTTTCCGTAAACATCATACTACAGTGGACCATTTGATTCGTCTGGAATCTACGCTTCGGAATGCCTTTCTGAACAAACACCACGCAGTGGCTATATTCTTCGACTTGGAGAAAGCCTACGATACCACCTGGAAATCTGGAATTCTTCATGATCTCCATGATCTTGGTTTTCGGGGTCATCTTCCACTTTTCATTCAAAATTTTTTTGGCAGACCGACAGTTTCAGGTCCGGTTGGCACCACTCTCTCCGATGTTCATGAACAGGAGTTGGGTGTTCCACAAGGGAGCATACTGTCTCCGGCCCTATTCAGCATCAAGATTAACAACATTGTCAAGTCAGTTCAGCAGGGTTCAGACTGCTCATTGTTTGTGGATGATTTTTTGCTGTCTATGCAACTGGAAGCCTGTACCCGAGTGTCCAGCGCAGGCTCCAGCTTTGTGTGGATAAAATTCATCAGTGGGCGGATGAAAACGGCTTCACTTTCTCTCCTACGAAGACACAGTGCATTCACTTCCATAATTTTCGTCAGTTTTTTTTTCCAGATCCTGAAATCAAAATAGGGAAATCTCTCCCATTCAGCTGTCACAGAGGCCAAATTCATTGGAGTTATTTTTGACCAAAAACTCAACTTTCTCAGCCACATTAAACACCTCAAAACCTCTTGCCAGAAAGCTCTGAATATTCTGCGGGTCGTAGCACACACTGACTGGGGCGCGGATAAGAAAACTTTGCTGCACCTCTACAGAGCCTTGGTCCGTTCCAAACTGGACTATGGTTGTGCTGTGTACGGCTCTGCCAGACCGTCATATCTAAAACTCTTGGACCCTATCCACCATCAAGGGCTTCGTCTCTGTCTTGGAGCATTCCGCACCACCCCTGTGTACAACCTGTACGCAGAGGCAGGTGAACCTTCACTGTCCAACCGCAGGCTGAAAACTGTTTGAATTACTACGTCAGACTGTTCTCTGAACCTGGAAACCCTGCCTATGACTGTGTCTTTGACCCTCAGTTTCAAAGCAAATTTGAAAAACAACCCTAACTGTATTCCACCGTTTGGTCTTCGTATGCAGCCTCACGCACGGAATGCAGGTCTAGACCTAGGAGTTGTGTCCGATTTTTCCAAGTTTCCAGATCAACCTCCGTGGACCTTTTTCACACCAGAGATTCGTTTTGATCTTGCAGCTTTTCGCAAAGAGTCCACCAGCTCTCTGGCATACAAGGCGTTGTATGTTGACCTCTGTTCGAAATTCTCATCGTATCAGAAAATTTTCACTGACGGTTCCAAGTCTGAAGATGGAGTGGCCTGTGTGCAGCCTACTGCCCTGGTGCTCCTTCTCAAATATTGTTAGAACATATTCCTTCAGACGCTTCTGCTTACTCTGCTGAACTTACAGCTCTGGTTCTGGCACTAAGAATAATCTCACAGTCTCCAAAGAGGGACTTCCTGGTTTTGTGTCGGATTCACTGTCGGCTTTGGAGGCCATATCTGGCCGCAACCTTCAGCATCCCGAATTTTTACACTTTTTTGACCTTTTTTACCAAGTTGACAGCGGGAGGGTTACAACATTATTCTGGCTTGGGTTCCTGGTCATGTTGGTATCGGAGGGGGAACGAATGGTGGACCGTTGGGCAAGAATGCCACAAGAGAGAAACTGTCAAACACACCTATCCCCTGCTCAGATTTGAAACCCAAAATTAACGATTATGTCAGAGACCTCTGGCAGGAGGATTGGAATACACAGACGGATAACAAACTCTTTCAGATCCGTCCAAACCTAAAGGAGTTCCTCTCATCTTCATCTGGTGGTCGTAAAGAAGAAACGGTTCTGTGCCGGTTGCACACCGGCCATTCGTATTTTTACCCATTCGTACCTTTTAAAGAGTGAAGAAGCTCCTTTGTGCATTCCATGTCATGTGCCACTCACAATGAAACATATTCTTTTAGAGTGTTGGGATTTGCACGATGTGAGACACAAACATTTTACAGCAGATTCCATGAAAACCTTGTTCAGAAATGTTCCGCCTGACACGATCTTTGAGTTCTTGAAAAAGAGGTTAACATTTTTCATCGGATCTGAGATTTTACAGTGGAAAGATTTTTAACGAAGTTTTGGATGAGATTTTAGACGATGTCTTTTAAAGAATTGTGTGGATGACTGACTTGTGAGTTGATTTTAACGTGGTGACAGCCTGATATGGCCCTTTGCGGTCGGCTGGGCTATAAAGCAACATTATCTTATCTTTTTGTCACACTACACTGGCGACTATTTTTGGTACACAAGTCATGTGATCAAAATACAACTTGAACTTGTTTTATCATAAACGCAAAGAGAAACAAGGAAGAAGAA
This sequence comes from Conus betulinus, assembly GCA_016801955.1. Taxonomy (NCBI): domain Eukaryota; kingdom Metazoa; phylum Mollusca; class Gastropoda; order Neogastropoda; family Conidae; genus Conus; species Conus betulinus. The sequence goes on along the minus strand of JADBJO010001143.1, from coordinate 81,117 downwards.
AACTGAGCAAAACCGTACACAGGACGGCGTCTACCTGAAGTCCATTAGTAGTTAATTTATTCGCTGAGGAAGATTTTTTTTTTTTTTTTTTTTGAACAATTTTTCGGTTTTTTTTTTTTTACAAGACAAACACAACTCCACACCAAGACATATGCATTTCCTTCATAAGTTATAAATGGGGGAAGGAAAGAAAAAAAAAAGGAAAAAAAAAAACCCACTATCCTTCCCCCTCCACTTACATATATCTGTATTCACATACACGCGTGGTGAATGACAGCACTCGTGAATATTACACACTTTACCCTCCCTCCCTCCCCCATTTCTGTGTGGGGTATAATTTCTGCCATATTTTCAAGAATAAATGAAACGAGGATGAGAAAATCAAACTATGTAAAGATACAGTTTGTACTTTATATCAGTGACAACATAGATCATACTGCATACAGCGTACAGTAATAGGCAACATGTGCACACACACTTTAGTATTTGGGAGTCATTAAAAAAAAAAAAAAAATTGCAACAAGCTCGAAAGCCATGGTAACATTCAGTTACCCTATACAATAGATAATACATGTGCATACAAGAATGAAGAACAATTGGTGACACTCATGTAATAAAATAGGTATTTGTGGAATGGGAGAAAGAAGGCAGTTAAGGAATTACTGTAAGATATGGGAACCAAGTTTCTTCAAATTGTCTTGCATTATAATTTATAACAGCTAAATATTTTTCAATATTACATCTATTTTTCAAAATTGCAACAAAAGCCAACAAAGTGGGATGGACATCTTGAAGTTTACATGTATAAATGTAGAATTTAGCTAACAGAAGAATGAGGTGCATTACTTTATCTGTTTTTTATATCTACTTCGACCACAAATAGAACAAATTCCTTGTTTATGTTTATATTATGACAATGTTGGCATTTTGTCTTGAACATATTTTCAAAATCATTCCAAAATTTTTTAACAATACAGTCAAGCATCATGTGAAGAATGGTTTGTTGTTCTTATTACAAAAGTTGCAAATAGGAGAATCAGAGATTTTACACATAAGTAAGTATCTTTCAGTTGGGAGCAGCCTATGTAGAAGTCTAGTCTGAAATCATCTCAGTTGGACATCTGTTGTGGTTTTAAAGCAGTGAGAAAAGATCAGTTTCCAGTTTAGATTCTCAAAAAGATTATTCCATTTAGTGATATAAGTAGGTATAGCATTGTTATCATTCAGAATATTTTGATTTTTAAAAAAAACATACTTTCTGATTAAACAATTTATATCTGTTGGTAAAGACATTTAATTTCCTGCCATAAGAACGAACAGCACTGAGAATACCTTCATACAAAAGAAAATTAGTTCTGATTCCTGGAAAACTTGTCAGAAACTCGCTGTGTGACATGAAATTGCCATCCTCATCATTAATTGCTTTATAAAAATATTGTAGTTATACCTTTCTTGCACAAATATAACTTTTTTTATTTCTTATAATATTCACATTGTAATGGACACATTCTGACATAAAATCATGAACAGAAGAAGGTTTACATTTTAAACACAATTTTTTATGATGTCTCAAAACATCCTTCCAAAATGGATTCTGAACATTCTGCATAATAATATTTACATATTCTGCTCCCAAATATCGCTCACCATCAAACATAGGAAACATATTTAGAGTAAACATTTTCCAGTCGCCATCATCCCAAAAGAGTTTTCGTAACCAACTGATTTTTATGGAAGACATAAAAATTCTAACGTTAAGCATTTTTAAGCCACCAGCACTGTATTCTTTTTCAATTACTGACTTTTTAATTTTATCCCTCTTCCCATTCCATAAAAAGGTGTATAATTCCCTTTCTAAGGATGTAATGAAATCATCCAGGGGGTCCGGCAGGTTGATCAGGAGATGGATAATTTTTGAAGATTCTAAAGTCTTGATAACTTATATTTGCCAAAAGGGGTGATTTGCTGTTTCTTCCATGATGTTAGAATTCTTCTTATTGCTCTGATGGTGCGGAGGGGTAAGGAGTGTGCAGGTGAAGACAGGCAGATGGTGATATGCGCAGGAACCAAGGGACAGCAGTCAGTCAAGAAGACACAGAGGACGTCGTGGAGTTTTCCTTCCTATTTTTTTTCTCCATAATATGCTCAAACCAGGAACACAGCCCTGGGAGCACTTCTCTCTCTCTCTCAGCACTCGGTGTACTGAGCACTCTCTGGGGACCACATTAGGCAACACTACTCGCACACTCTGGGAACACTCCTCCCACTCACGCCATGCCTCAAATATATATACAGCTTGACGGACTGCAAAGCCGACAACGCGGCACGGCAGGCAAAATGAGCCTCACGAGACAGCAAATGACAAAATTTGTGCTATCTGCCGCGGTTTCTGCATTGTCTAGCTCGCCGTACGTTCAAAGTGTCCAAACATATTAGATATTGATGAAAACCTCAGAACCCAAGGAATAAAATGCAGTAAGTCATATTTGACAATTCTGTGGCTGTGTAAAAGTTATTGGCAATTAAAGTCCGAGAATGAACCACTTTTAACGAGTTTACGTCATATTTTCCTTTATTTCGATGAAAAAAAGCAAACTACATGAAAATAATTCTGTGATGAATGAAAAAGCTGGCATTTCGTTCTTTTTTTATACATATAAATTTCATTATCCAAGATGGCCGTCCAAGTGGCGAACTTTGCGTTTAAAATTCGATAGAAAACACAACTTGCCTTATGGTCACATGGCCATCGTCATGTGCTTTAGACACGATTTTCGATAAAATGTTATTCCATTGGAATGGTCCATAGGATGATAATTTTTATATATTTTCGGCTGCTTCTAGCATAGAAACGAAGTTATTAAAAAGATTTCGATAGGGAAGTCCGAATTTCATAAAACAACAATTTAGATCAGAACTCCGACAATGAACAAAGAAGGCGACTCGCTCAAGAGACCGGTGCTGTCAAGTCATTTCATATAGTCGCAAGCTTGTACAGAAAAAATCATAGGCATGCGATATACGAAATGAGAGCTTACGGACTTTACTTTCAATGTGCATTCATGGATTCTTTGGATTCTCTTATGCTTTTTGTGAAAGCAAGAATTATTTACGGTTTGTTTGTCGGACAATTCAAAATGGCACCAAGATTGATTTGGTCGAAATACCAGTTTTAGGGAAAAATATGGCTTCTCAGTCCAGTACGATTGTAATGAATAGAATACATTAATTTTTGTGACTTCAGCGATGTATACACAACTATGTGGGTTCTGAGGTATTCACGATTTAAGGAATGTACACAATAACCAAGGGAGGTAAGGGGGAAGATAACTCATGAACAAAATATCTTGTCTACGACGGGTGACCAAGAAACATACACTGTTAGCACCCGGCTACATTGCTAAGAGTTTATCTTCATGATTGATACAAACAGTGCTATCTGTGTTAGTAGAAAATTTGAAACCAAGAATTTTAAAAGTACCTGGATCCCACACAAAATGTTTGTCCCTCATAAAGTGAATGCCACAGTTTCTTTGAGTTCCTATCCAGATAATTTGAGTTTTATCAAAGTTTATTTTTAGGCCCGAGATGTGTGAGAATTTTGTGAGCACACTTACGGTTTCATTGAATGATCTTTCAGAACCATCAAGATATAAGGTTGTGTCATCAGCAAACTGTGACATTAAACTTTGTTTCTCTTTTATTTTGATACCTTTAATGTTCTCATTTTTAGAGATCAAAAGTGATAAAATTTCTGCTGCATATTAAGTACAAATAAAGCGAAGACGGATCTCCCTATCTGACCCCCCTTTCGATCTTAAACTAGGGTGAATACTGACCATTCACTGAAACGCAAGTGGTTATATTGCAATGTAACATTTTTATCCACTGTGTCATATCCAAACCAAAGGTTAAAAAATGTAAACATTTCAAAAGGAAGAACCAGGAAACACTGTCAAACGCCTTTTCAAAATCAGGAGATAATAGCATTCCGGAATATTTTCTTTTTCCACATATAACAAGGTATTATAAAGCAAACGAATATTTTCCCCAATAAAGCGTCCTTTTAGAAAAACTTTTTGACACTCAAATAATATTGGTAGATCATCTTGTACCCGGTTAGCAATACATGCTGAGGCAATCTCTATAGGCAGTGTTTAAAAGGGAGATAGTTCGCCAGTTTTTTGATGAATCTCTTTGGTTTCCCTTCATTGGGAATGCAGATGATGGAACCCAGTCTCTGTGTTATAGACATTTGTCCTTTTTCAAAACCCTCATTGACAGACCGTACTAAGAATATGCCAATATCAAGAAAGAAGAATTTAAAAACTCCACTGTAAATCCATCAGGACCTGGGCTCTTATCATTTTTCATGTTTTTTAATACTTCAGTAGCCTCTTTGAAGGTATTAATCCTTCTATTGCTTCACTATCTTCATTGGATAAAATAGTAGCATTTGGGCACTCATCCGGAATGTTAATGTCAGTTACATCTGTAGGCTTGTATAATTCTGTGTAAAATTGTCTTACTTCATCAAGTATAGTGTCTTGATCGGAGATAATTCCTTTGTCATCAGTTTCAAGAAATGGTATTGATTTATCAAAATAGTTTCGGTTTTCTAAATTACAGAAGTACTTAGTCACTTTTTCTCCTTGATCAATCCAACGCATCTGTGAGCGCACAGATATTCCTTGAATTTTTATTTCCCTGATTTCTTGTAACTGTAGTTTTAAACTTTCTAAATATGGAATGTCCTCTTGTAAAATTATTTCAAGATTTTTTCCCCCAGATCAGACTCTTGTTCACCTAATACCTTTTCCTATGTGTGGAGTGAGAAATTGTTTTACCTCAAATTTCAAGTAATAATGTTTCAAAGAATAACTGGTCATCTATTTGAAAAAGTAAGTTTTCATTTGGTATGCTATTTACATTGTCCATGTTATAAACAAGACCACATATTGTTTCTTAATCTCCAAAATAAGATTTTTTTATTTCCAAAACATACTGTTTGTCTTTTAGAAGGCTTTATTAAATTTCCAAAGGGCCTATCTCTTTTGAATTCGTCTTTTTTTTCAAAGCTAAGGTGACAAGAGAATGATCTGATCTGTAGCCAGGGTCAGTATATACATTATTAACTATAGTTCATTAACTATAAATTCTTCACTAATTAAAAATAATCGTGCCTGATTTATTGAGTTAAATTTTCTCCATGTGTATTTTTGTTCGGATACATTTCCCTAAACACAACAAAAAGGTTGTATTCTGCCATAATACTATAAATCTTTTTCCGTGTCCTGGAACGATTCATAGTACTAGAAGAATTACGAATTTCTAAATCAGTATTTAGAGGGCAGTTCCAGTCCCCTGTAACAATTACATGTTCATTCCCAATATTTGAATGTGGTCAGAAACAAAAAAAAAAAAAAAAAAAAAAAAAAAAAAACTGGCCTGTCACCACTGCTAGGGCCATACAAATTGACTAAAGTAAGTTTCTTTTTAAGAGCTTTGATATTCAACAGAATATAACAACCATGCTGATCTTTGATTACATCGTGCAGTTTGTACTCAAAATTATTAAAAATGATAGCCACACCATTTTTATTAGTTTCACAGCCACTGAGCCAAACCCTATAACCCGAGCTTGCCTTATATAGCTCTCAGTGTCTGCCTTCAATTGAGTCTCTTGAAGACAAAAAATGTTAGCCTCTGTCTTTCTTAGGAAGTCGAATACATGTCTTCTTTTAGTAGAATCGTTAATCCTATTGCATTGGATAAGCAAATCCTAAATGCTTTATTCGATGCCATTGTGCCAGAACAAGGAGGCAAATAGAGTGTAAGAAAACATGATGATAGGTCGAAAAACGTGAGGTCATGTGAAATCATAGAATGAGTGTCAACCCATTGCTCAAGATATTTTATAAATATGAGGTAATAAAAAGAATTTACACAAACATACAAACCACAGGATTACTCCTTTGATCCAATCTGTCAAGTCTGACCTTGACCCTTACTGTAAACAGTGTTGACCATAGACTTAGACAGAACAACACAAGATATTATTTTATGATCGGGCAAAAGGCTCTACAAACTTTAAGACAACAATATGAAAGCAGTTCGAGTGTACTCAAAACAATCGAACGCACCACAGAGGTCATCCATAATCATACTGATCTACTGCAATAACAGACGACATTGACATATTCAGTGGTGTTTATGTTATATTCATTCAAGAATTATGTTAACAACATGAAATTCAGGTAAATCACTAAAACGTAAGAATTGGTAAGAGCTTTATCTTATGCTATAGTTTCACTGTTGTTATCCCAGTAACAGCTCTTGACTGAAGTGTTAGCTACAAAGACCGCTCAAAACACAAAGAAATGATCTCCCCCCCCCCCCCCCCACCCCTTAAATGTGAATGAAATGGTAGAATCTAGAGATGGACATCCCATGTTTTGACAGCTAAGGTGGATGGAATGTTTTACTTTTTTGTGTTAGATTTTTTTAATTTGAAGAAAAAGAACATAAGTATTAAAAAATAAAAATTTCAGTTATCTGACCCTTGGTAACATTGTGTAACAGTTGATGGCTCAAAAACTTGATCAGAAAGCGCACTTCTGGTTTGGAAAACAGAAATGTAGATGAGCTATTCCTCCAGCGCCAGCAGACATGAACCAAACGGTCAGCAGACTGCAGGAAGCTTGTAATAAGTATGCCCGTTCACTGTGTCTGCAGGTTTTCTTATATATAGTTGTTCAAACAAATGCATTATAAACAAATGCAATGAAACATCAGGATTCCCATAAATGAAGAATGGAGAGCAGGGAGACATCTCTTGCCTTTAACCAGCAGGATAACAAGAGTATTTTCCCGTAGAAAGTTCATACTCTGTACAGCCTGACAGCCTGAATTCAGTTTTCTTCTTTTCCTCGGCAAATGAAACATGCCCTCTACTAGACTTCTCGAGTTTGGTTTCCATCTTGGATTCTCTGAAGTGGTCATTTTAGTCAGCCCTCTGCTCTCAGGAGGAATACACTGTCATTGACAGTGGAGAAGATGGTAGAAGATAGTAGAAACCTGCACTTAGCTCTGCCAGTACAATTGGCATCCAATTTCAGGATTAGTGGGATGGCCCCATTTCAGTGTCAGAATTGGGATCCCTTTCCCCCTTGAACTCCTGCCTTATTGATTCTTCTTATATTTTTATTTGTGTCATTAACTCTCAGTTACAAACAAAATGAAATCTGTATTCAGGAGAGGTCACAAGATTCCTCATCAAGTACAAACAATTTATTTTTGGTTGGTTGACTTCACTTCCCCATGTAAGTTCTGACCCTACATCCACCCAGATCTTGAGCGGCATCTAGGTCCTGGCCTTTCAGTTTTTAACTCGTATTGGTGGGGAACATAGTGTTCAGCCCATTTGTGAATTGAACTCTATTGGGCACAATCAACCTGTAATTCATAACCCAGTTAGGTCAGTTTATTATTGCTAAAACTGCAGACTTATACGCATCCATGTTAACAATCCTGATTCTAAAGGTGGCAGTTATTTTTTTTGTGATGTTAGCTGCAGATACTTTTGCAGTTCACAAGAACAAAAAATTAACAAACAGTGGTACTTGTTAATACAGAGCAGACAAGTCCAGTACTCCTTTAATCAAGCCAGTCTAGTTGGTCAACAGTTCGTGACTGAATCAGTGAGGCTTGGCTACAAACTTAAAAAAGGCAGAAGATCACAAACCGTTTTTCAAGGATTGGCAAGTCATTGCAATATTTGATAATACAAAAGAGGTCAAATGTAGTTAGTGTGATGACAATTTGGTGATTAAAGCCTGGTGAATAACCTGTATTTGCAGTGCCGTCACAGGTGGTGTTGCAACGATCAACAGAAAAAGGACAACGTATGTTGTTGTCTGTGGCTACAAAAATCGCCATCCAGATGAACTGCAAACTGGGTGGAAGTCCGTGGTTTGTCAGCATTCCTGTAAGTCTGATATCCCTTGTTCTTATTAGATTGTCATTGTGTACAGTCTTGCTTCTTTTTTTTTTTCTTCAGTTCCATCATTGAATTGTCATTCCAAACAGCTTGCAAAATAACTATAACAAGATGGCTGTGACGCCAGCCAGTTTATAAGAGGACTGAACTGTGAGGTCCAAACTCCTTTAACCAAGTCAGTTCCCCAAACCTTGCACCACCTCAGAGTCGGTGCACCCACACACTCATTCCGACACCCCGTCCTCAGCTAGAGCCTGGCTGGCCCCGCCACAGCCCCAGCGCCGGCAATCCACAGGGAGCAATCAGTGTCAAGTCATCAGCAGCACCCCACCAGAGGAGATGCTGCACTGCTGCTGAGTCACTTCGGTGGTGTTCAGTGGTGCCTGTTCTGATCTAACATACACAGTACACCACCTACTAAGCCTCCTACTGACAACAATAATTGCTTAGTCGCGGAGCTGGCGTGAGTGAGCTCTCCCTCCGGAGGGCGTCACCACGTCCGTCCAACGACAGCCCCGATGGACTCGCCGATACCGGTGACCCCGACAGAACCAAACCAAGGCCACAGATGTGGAGAGGACATCGAAACTGGGGTCACCATGAAAGCAGGGCATGAATGGCCACAGAATTTGAGACATTTCTTTTTTAATGCTGATCGATGAGAATGAGGATGATAAAATTATGCTACGGATTTCCATTTCGGTCTGAGACTACATGACAGGGCTGTACTCTACGCTTCCTTTCATAATATATCCTGGCGTCAACCAGGCCCGAGAGATACAGGCACCTGCAGTGTTGGTCAGGAAATTTGAGCAACGCTCTCAGAAACGCATCCATTAAGTGGATGAAGCTCGACTGTGTGGTCCCAGTCTTCCCAACTGAATCCGCAGCAAACTGAACTCTGGGTAGGAGCCGGTTGGGGCAGAAAAACCCACATGACTCTGATGGGATTCGAACCCATGACCTCCCAGCCGGGAGTCCGTGACGCTAACCACTTCGCCACGGCGGCTGGTAAGTCGGTTATTTTTAGTTTTTAGGACCATGTGTATTTACTTATTTCCCTTGCACAGGGGAAAAAGATGGAAAATGAAAACTGTATGAAGGGTATACATGTTCGACTGTCATTCTGTGGGTGGGAGGGGCGGTGGTGGTGAAAGGGAGGAGGGCATTATGATGGTTTTTTGTTTTTTTTTTTATTGAGATGGTTGGCTAGATTCGTGGAGAGTGTGTGTGTGTGTGTGTAGTGCACCTGTGCTAGTTGGTGGGAGTCTTTGAGTGTGAGTACAGGGCAGTGAGCTGGCTGCAAGAATCATGCGATACAAGATCCATACTCACTCACTTGCTTCCAATGTCTGCATATGCAGACATCGTACAACAAAGCGTTCACTACCAATGTCCGCATATGCGGATTCAGATTTTGAAAATTTGCGCTGTCCAAGTGACGTATCGGATACAAAACTCAAGAAGGGAGATGATTCCTTAGTTATCCCCCACCAACTTTTCATTCACTTGCGCTGTGTGTGTAACGTGGCTCGCTTACTAGCTGACAATAACAAAGAGTACCATTGGTCAAGCTCTGCTTCATGATTTAAAAGATGGCGTTGTAACGAAGCCTTTGACACAGGCCTGATGAATTGTTTGTTAGGGTTGAAGACGCACTGGAACTGATCCAGACTGAAGGATCAGATGTCAAAAGATATATCAGTGATTCTTTTGATGAGGATTTCGACCCTTACAGTGGGGAGACAGACGTGGATTCTGATATTGAAGTTGGCGCTGATAGTGGCGAAGAAGCATATAAAACTGGGCCAGCAGTTGGGCCTCAACAACAAGTGTTTGATTTGGATACTGACGCTGAAATGGGGGAAGAAGTCGATTTTGGGGCTGTTTTCATTGATGATTGGACTGATAATGTTCAGTTCTTTTCCTCGATCATCCGTTCACAGGGACACCAGATTTATTGAACGACTGGCCAGTCAGCACTCAGCCTTTGCAGTTCTTTGAGTTGTCCATACATTCCGCAGAGGTGGGTAAAGAGAAATTATTACTACATAAAATGTGCTGTGTGTAAATGTGTCATGTATGTTTTACACATTGAGCTTATATTTTTTGCAGTGATCCATTCATGTATCAGTAGACTAGGGAGAGAGAGGAGAAGGGGGAGGTAGGCAGGGAGGGGAGGGGGGGTGGGGAGAAGGGAGGGAGGGATAAAAATTGAGTTAGTGATGATATGTACTGAGAATTTGTGCATTACTCTGTGTGTGTGTGTGTGTGTGTGTGTGTGTGTGTGTGTGTGTGTGTGTGTGTGTGTGTGAGAGAGAGAGAGAGAGAGAGAGAGAGAGAGAGAGAGAACAGATACACATGTTCATGTTTTGTAACTCTGTGCATGGGTATGTTTGTGTTTCCAGGCATATTTTTACTGATATTTATTGCGCAAAAATCCGTAATTTTTGCATTTATAGAATAAACTGTTAAGTGTAAAGTAATTTAGTTAATGTATTATGGTGCAGGTATCATATTAAAAAAATCTAGGTTGATTCTACTTTATTGCTTGTAAAAGCACAAAACTATGCATCCATACGCGTGAATGTTTATTACAAACAATGGGATGCACAGATACATAAGAAGGAGAAAAGAAAAGCTCATATGATCATTTTTTTGTGTGTATGTTTGCAGGTCATGTTGCTGCTGAGGTGGCAGGACAAAAATCCTGTCTATGTGCTGATGACAGTGATGCTGCCAACCACCATGATGAGCCTCACAACACGGCACCACCCTGAGAGACAGAAACCAGCATCAGTACAGGACTATGTGGCAGGAGTAGACATGAGTGATCAGCTCATGGCCCACATGCCCCTGAATAGGAAGACCATGAAGTGGTGGAAGAAGCCAGTTTTTTTTCCCCATCTTCTGACCTTGACTCTTATTCAGGGGTGTGTTCTCTACAACAAGCATCTTGCAGTCCATGGTTTGCCACTGTGTGTGAAGCTGTGCCCAGGATGCAATGTCACTTGTCACCAGTGTTTTATGCACAGTGAATTTTTTTTCTTTTTACATCCTGCAAAGACACTTTTTTTTTTTTTTTTAATTTTCACATTCTCCATCACATAGCTTTTGATTCCATATTATATTTTCTCTGTGTCTTTAGTGACCCACAGTCGGTGAAAAGGCTACAGAACGGCTCATTCCTCTTCCAGTGCAGATCGAAGAAGCAATCGGAACAGCTGCTGAGGGCAGCAAGGCTTATGGTCAGAGAAATCTGGGTGACTCCCCATAAGTAGTTGCATTCATCCAAAGGGGTTATTCAGTGTTCGGATTTGAAAGGTTCTTAGAAGCGGAGATCAAGACAGAAGTTGCATCCCAAGATGTGACCGAGGTGCATAGGGTGACATTCCGTAAAGGTGCAGAGAGAGTGGCCACCAACACCCTCTTTCGGACATTCTGCAACCCTTTGTTACCTCCTGTCATTAAAATAGGATACTTGAATGTCCGTGTCCAACTGTGTGTCCCATCCCTGATGAGGTGTTTCAAATGCCAGAAGTTTGGACATGTCAGAGACTGCTGTTCTGGGGAGGAGGTATTCGTCCTCTGCACCATGGACAGTACATTAACTCGTTGGAATATCTGTGACCTAAATTCAAACTTGGAGGAGCTGCAGCTTCTGTATCAAACATTAAAACCATAGGTCGTAGTTCTTCAAAAAACTAAAATTCAAAGCCAGAAGACCTTCACTCTTTCTGGCTTTAATATTCTTTCCAAACCTGCACAACCATCAGCATTGGGACTGTCGGGCGGTGTTGCCCTTCTTATACATAAAACTTTGCTGTTTAGTCCTGTCGCTCTGACTACCTCCATTCAGGCTGTAGCTGCGAGAGTTGCTCTCCACAAAACTGTTACAATTTGCTCGCTCTGCCACCTTCTGTCCCGGGTTGTTGTCAGGACCTTGTCAGTCTGATTGGAGAACTTCCTCGACCTTTTTTGCTAGTGGGTGATTTCAGTGGACACAGTCCTCTTTGGGGTAGCGTGAATTCGTCATCCAGAGGTCTGCTTCTTGAAGATGTTCTTTCGTATTTTGATTTGTGTTGTCTGAATGATGGATCTCCAACTTACCTACACTCTTCCACAGGCTCACTTTCGTGTTTAGATTTGTCGACATGTGACCCCTCGCTGGTCCTGGACTATGAGTGGTCTGTCCATGATGATCTGCACAGAAGTGATCATTTTCCTATTCTATTAAAACCCATATTAACTGAAAACGCCTCTGTCTCACAACATCTTAATTATAAGAAGGCAAATTAGAATCTTTTTGCAGCCATATTTTTCAAAGGAATTCCAGGAAATTGACATTCTTCAGAGTCCAGACCCTGCAGAATCTCTAACCAGTACTGTGAGAAACTGCTAAAACTGTATTCCAGTGTCTTCCAAAAAACCCGAGCTGCCCCAAACGCCCTGGTTTAATTCTGACTGCCAACAAATCTGAAAAGTACGCAAACGGGCTCAGCGTCGGATATACCAAAGATCTTCAGGTCCCAACACTTGAGCCCATCAGAAACTCCATGCCAAATCGAGACACACTTTAAAAATCAGTAAATGTCAGTCTTGGAGAAACTTCTGCTTCGGGCGGACATCTAAAACTTGCAAGAAAAAAGTTTGGAACATGATCAGAAAAATCAAGGGGAAGAACACCAACCCCTCCATTCATCGCCTGAAACTTTGCCAGTGCTCTGAAAACTGACTAGCAAGCCGTTGCCAATCTGCTGGCCTCCACCATTCAACAGAACTCATCTTCAAATAAATCTGCAGCCTTTTTAAGAAACAAACAAATCAGAGAGAAATCCACATATGATTTCACATCAGACAACTCTGAAGCATACAATGTACTTTTTTCAATCGATGAACTGAAATTAGTTTTGCAAATCTGCAGTGATTCTGCCCCTGGTCTGGGTGACATTTATTATCGGGTTTTGAAACATCTTCCAGAAAGCTGTCTCCAGACCCTTCTTAAAGTCTACAACCATATCTGGACCACAGGGTGTTTTCCGCCCTCCTAGCGGAAAGCCCTGATCATTCCAATCCCTAAGCCTGGAAAGGACCTTACCAACCTTAAAAATTATTGCCCAATAGCTCTCACCAGCTGCCACTGTAAGCTGATGGAAAAGATGGTCAACTCCTTCTCTGATGTGGAAGCTGGAAACCAATGGCCTTTGGCCAGTGAACAGTGCGGGTTCGGAAGTACCACTCGACAGTTGACCATTTAGTCCGTCTGGAAACCACCATCTGCAATGCCTTGTCAATAAGCAGCATGTGGTCGCTATCTTTTTGGACCTAGAAGAAGTCTATGACACCATGTGGAAATCAGGAATCCTTATGGGTCTGCATACACTTGGTTTTTCAAGGTCATCTGCCTCTCTTTATCCAAAACTTTCTGGCTGATCGACAGTTCCAGGTGGGTGTTGGCATCACACTCTCTGACATCCATGGGCAGGAGTTGGGTGTACCTCAAGGGAGCATCCTTTCTCCTGCCCTATTCAGAATCAAAATCAACGAGATTGTGAAATCGGTAAGCCAGGCTGTGAGTCCTCTCTGTTTGTTGACGACTGCGTTGTATGCAGTTGGAGCTGCTTACGCCAGTGTACAGCGTCGACTCAACTTTGTGTCAACATGATCCAGCATTGGGCCGAGGAAAACGGGTTTACCTTCTCTCCAAAATATAAAAAGCCACGATTTTGAAATTGGGAACAGATTTAATTCATTATCTTGTTCCAACGTACATTGAATTTCATTGGGATCGAATGAACGGTTGTTGATTTACAGACAATTAAACAGAGGATGGGTCGAAATCAAAGTTCGCAAAATCTGTTCAGTTCACAAAATCATTTCAATAGTGGGTGTGGCCACCGCCCATTGGCGAGACATTCCACGCAGCGACTCCTCATCGAGTTGACCAGTGTTCTGATGACCCTCTGAGGGATTCTCTGCCATTCCAGTTGCAGCATTTGGAAGAGATCCTGGCGGTCTCTGGGAGGTGGATGGTTCTCCTTCACACGTCTCCCCAACTCATCCCACATATGCTCGATGGGATTGAGGTCGGGACTATACGCCGGGAAGATCATCCTGTTGATGCCGGCCTGCACAATGAAGTTTTCGGCCACCCGGGCCCTATGTGGCCGAGCATTGTCGTCTTGGAAGACTGCATGGGTCCTATCCGTTGCATGGTCGGAACAACGAAAGGCGCCAGGATTTCATCCCGATAGCGGAGCCTGTGAGGTTTCCATCAATATGGTAGAGTGGTGTCTTGTGGTGGAGGCTGAAGGCACCCCATACCATAACAGATCCTCCCCCAAAGGCCCTGGTCTGGCGAACAGCTGCATCAATGTAACGTTCACCAACACGCCTCCAAACTCTAGTTCGGCCGTCATTGTGTTCAAGACTAAACCGCGACTCATCTGAAAAGAGGACCTGGGACCACTGTTGTTGGTTCCATCTCACATGACGATGGCAGAAAGCTCGGCGAGCCAGCCTATGGGCTGCTAGCAGTCGTGGTCGAACAGCTGGGCGACGTGATCTGAGGCCGAAGTGGTGAAGACGGTTTCGTATGGCTTGACGGCTGAGGATGGTGTTATTTGCCATACGAAGCTGCTTGGATGCTGGTGGAAGTGGTATCCCGCTGCAATAGGGCCTGCCTCTCGATGAAACGATCTTCTCTGGGAGTAGTCTGCCTAGGCCGACCTGACCGTGGCCTCTCTTCAACGCTGTTGGTCGCCCTAAAACGCTGATTCAGTCTAACAATAACTGAATGATGCACACCAAGTCGTCGTCGCGCCTTTCAGCTTTGCAATGCCATCTTGTATCCACGCAATCGCCTGGTTTTGTCAAAGGTGCTAAGTTTTTCTTCGTGGTGGCATGGTGAGAAAAGGGCTGACAGTAACCAACCCCGCGCTTAAACAGCCAAAAGAAGGGGCATAAAACTCACTTGAGAGACTGCTCTTTGCACGGGAAAAAAGAATTTTTCATTTTACACATTGTGTGCCAGCAAGCTTGATGCAAAACAGGCACAGTTAACGCAACTTTGCACTTTTTATCCCGCGCGGTAACGAGGTCACCAAGACCCCCGTGCGCACTACCAGTTGACACAGGCTGGATTACACACTGCTGTGTGAGATTCCATCATTGGTTGCGCGCATAACAAAAAAAAACAATGTTTTTTGAAGGGATGAATCAACCAGGTAGAGATCAAGAAGGCCATCATAACTCTGAAAAATGGGAAGGGCCGGACAAGATACCAGCAGAAGTCATCAAAGCAGACATAGAGACAGCTGGTAACATGCTATACAGCCTCTTCAGCAAGATCTGGGAGAAGGAGGAGGTACCAGCCCAGTGGAAAGAAGGAATCATCAAGCTGCCAAAGAAAGGAGACCTCAGGGACTGCAGCAACTACCAAGGGATCACGCTCCTGTCAATGCCAGGCAAGGTTCTCAGCAGGGTTCTACTGGAGAGAATGAAAGAGAATGTTGACCCCAAGCTCCGAGACCAGCAGGCAGGCTTCTGGCGGAACAGATCATGTGCTGACCAGATCACCAACCTGTGCATCATCATCATTGAGCAGTTGCTGGAGTGGATCTCCCCCCTCTACATCAACTTCATAGATTATGAGAAGGCCTTTGACGGTGTGGACAGAGAGATGCTGTGGAAGCTGCTGAAGATGATCTCCCTCATCTGGTGCATCTACCAGGACATTAACTGCAGGATTGCCCACGCCGGCCAGCTGTCTGAAAGTTTCGAGGTGAAGACTGGAGTTTGGCAGGGGTGCCTGCTGTCGCCGTCCTCTCTTCCTCCTGGTCATTGACTGGATCATGAAGACCACAACAACAGGCAGGAACAATGGTATACAGTGGACACTCTGGACGCAGCTGAACTACACTGATGACCTGGCCACTGCCAAACATCAGTCATGGTCGATGGAGAGCCCATCAGAGAGGTGGAGTCTTTCGTCTTCCTGGGAAGCGTGGTTGACCAACAGGGAGGCACAGACCAAGATGTTGCCAGCCAGAATCGACAAGGCAAGAGCAACTTTCATCATGCTCAAGAACATCTAGGCATCTGGAGGAATCGGCATAAGAACCAAACTCTGCATCTTCAACTCCAGTGTGAAAACATACTGCTGTACAGATGCGAGACATGGCGGACAACATGGATGATGCAACAAAAGATTCAGACATTCTTCAACACCTGTCTGAGGCACATCTACAAAATCCAATGGCAGGACAAGATCCAAAACAAAGATCTGTGGGAGCGTGCAGGACAGGAACCAGTGGCCAAGCAGATACTGTGAAGGAAGTGGGGATGGATCGGACACACCCTCAGGAAGCCAGTGTCCAGCACCACACGCCAAGCCTGACTTGGAACCCGCAGGGAAAGAGAAAGAGAGGCCGGCCTCGCAACGGCTGGAGGCGAGACACTGAGGCGAAGTTGAAACAACAAGGGACCAACTGGACTGGAATGACCAGAACAGCCCAAAAGAGTACAATGGCCAAGGGTCGTTGATGGCCTATGCTCCACCGGAAGCGATGGGCATAATGAATAAAGATGCCGAGGCAGGAGGTCAATCCCTCTTAAACCTGATTAAAACTTGCCTTAAATTACCGAGTCTCATCTGAACCGCAGAACCCTGCATATGACTGCATTTTCAACCCAAAATTCAAAAAGAAATTCGATGACCATTCCAGTTCCATTCCACCCTTGGGGATTTGTATTCTTCGCCATCTGAACAAAGCAGGTATAGACCTTGGAGTGGTTAATGACTTCTTCAAGTTTCCTGATGACCCTCCATGGACTTTCTTCACACCAGAGGTCCGGTTTGATTTAGCCTCATACCAGAAGTATTCCACTAGTTCCTTGGCCTACAAGTCCTTTTTGCTGAACTATGTTCCAAGTTTCCATCTTTTAACAGGATTTTCACAGACGGTTCGAAATCTGAGGAGGGAGTTGCCTCTGCCATGTTTTGTGCAGTAGACCTCCCTCAGAGATGTGTCGTACACATTCCCACTGACAGCTCCATCTACACTGCTGAGCTGACAGCCTTAGTCCTGGCACTTCAGATGATCTCCAAATCAAAACAGAAAGATTTCCTAATTTTGTCAGACTCCCTTTCTGCTTTGGAGGCCATTGCTGGCCATAAAGCACCCTCGGTTGCTGAAAATTTTTTTTAACTGTACATGACTCTAAAAATCGAATGGACGCACCATAGTGTTTGCTTGGGTTCCCAGCCATGTGGGCATTCGAGGCAATGAGAGGGTTGACCAGCTTGCCAAGAATGCCACAAGGCAAAAGTTGATCAGGTTTACTGTTCCTCACACTGACCTGAAACCCAAAACACAGGCTTGTGTCGAAGACCTCTGGCAAGAAGAATGGACCTTGTGGACAGATAATTAACCATTTAAAATTCATCCAAACCTCAACAAGTTTCTTCCATGTTCCAGAGGGGGCCCATGAGAAGAAAGTCCTGTGCCGCTTGCACACAGGCCCCTCATTTTATGCCCATTCTTATCTTTTGAAAGGTGAAGAAGCTCCGTGGTGTATTCCATGTCATGTTCCACTCACAGTGAAACATTCTTTTAGATTGTTGGGACTTGCACGATGTGAGACCTAAACACTTAACAGCCGAGTCCATGAAAACCCTGTTCAGAGATGTCTGCGTTTTAGAAGGTGTAATTTAAAGAGATGTGTGAAAGGTTTTGTTTTTTGGTGTTTTTTTTGTTGTAGATGACTTGTGAGTTGATTTTAACATGGTGACAGCCCTGATGTGGCCCATTGCAGTTGGCTAGGCTATAAGCAACATTACCTTACCTTACCTTACCAGAACAGTATGGCTTTTGACAAGGGAGGTCGTCTGAAGCACTGCTGTTTGGCCTAGTTGATGAGCTGACCATTGATATTCGGGAAGTTTTGAAGTTGGCTGCCTTAGAATGCTAGTGACTGTGAATTGTTAGTGTTAAAAGTTGTGATTCTGTGTATAGTAGACAGTGGACAGAGAGTTCTGTAAAGTCCTAGATTAGCTACAAGATTTGGGAATAAACTTTGGTTTTTAGAGCCCTCCTCCCCCTTTTTTGTACCTTTTTTTTTCATGGAGAAGAATCTCTGTTTATGAAATTGAAAATTTTCCATTTGGATGAAAGAAACGTGCAGGAAGCGAGGGGGGCCTCTAGAATAGGATTTACTCTTTTTTGATTCTATAGCTTTGGGTTTGAAACAGACCCCATCACTGTATATGTTTCTTTTGAACCCTGTCTGTGTGTACTGTGTTCCATAATGTTGTGTAACTGTGTCCATGTAGCATTGTTGTATAGTGAGATACAGTAAGGACCCACAGATTCCACCAGACTACCTTCAGATTTTTCAACAGAGGATCTCATGGACCCTCAAGTTTTAATTGCTATAAGGAGCACTAGTCACACACACACACACACACACACACACAACCTCTTTCTATCTGCGTGTTTGACACACATGCATACACACACTTTCACACATAAGAATGCACAAACATCTCTCTCTCTCTCTCTCTCTCTCTCTCTCTCTCTCTCTCTCTCTCAGACACACACACACACACACAACTTTTGTAATGTTTGTTATTAGGGGGCTTTGTTTCTGTTTTTGTTTTGGGTTGATTTTCATTTTTTTAATGTTCTTTTATGTTTTAGGATTTCTATGCTTCTGAAATGTAGTCCGTCTTCATTGGTCCTCAGACCTGCCCAGTCTGTTAAATGTACATGCGTGTTACAGTATGGGAAAAAAAAAAAGTAGTTGTAATGGATTGAGCAAAGGCAGTTGACTCAGGATTTTCATATTACTGTTCCTCCTATGTCATGTAGAAACGGCCTCCTTTGCAAGATTGAATGTAGCTTTTTTTTTTTCATCCACTGTTGGAACATTTATGAGCAACCCAGGGGAGGTCACCACCACCAAATATCTTAAGAGAGTCATCTACTGTCGGGCAACATGTTTAGGAAGCAAACCAGGGGAGGTCACCACTACGAAATTTCTTGGGCATTGTCCAGTGTCGGGGAGGTGTTTAGGAAGCCAACTTAGGAGAGATCACCAACACCAAGTATCTTTAGAGTTATCCAGTGTGAGGGAACTTGCTGAAGAAGCCAACCTAGGGAGGTCACCACTGCCAAATATCTCGAGTCATCCAGTTTCAGGGAACATGTTTAGGAAAAACCAACCAAGGGGAGGTCATCGCTACCAAATATCTTTAGAGTTGTCCAGAGTCAGTGAACAAATATGTTTTGGAAGCCATCCCAGGGGAGGTCTCCACCACCAAATGTCCTCTAGAGTCATCCATTGTCAGGGAATATGACCACTGCCATCTAGTGTCAGGGAATATGTTTAAGGCCAACCCAGGGGAGGTCACCTCCACCCAATTTCTTAAGACTATAAAGAGTCACCGAGTGTCGGGGGACATGTTTAGGATGCCAGCCCAAGTGGGGGGGGGGGGGGGGGGGGGGGGGGGGGGGGTCACCACAATATCTTACGGGTCTCCCAGTGTCGGGGGGCATGTTTAGGAAGCCACCCCTGCTCCACCCTCCCCAGGACCCTGTGAAGTACCACCTAACCAGTTTTGTTGCTGTGTTTGATTGCAGATAAAAGGCGCCATGATCATTGGATTTGACACCTACCATGACTCGTCCCACAAGGGCAGATCTGTGGGAGGCGTGGTTGCCACCTTGAATAATGAATATGACCGTTACTACTCCACTACAACCTTCCAGACAAGCCATATGGAACTGCTCAATCAGCTGCGCAATTGTGTGGAAGGCATGATGAAGAAGAATACATTTTCTTTTAAACTTTGCAAGTTGTAGTTATCAGTTTGCCAAATGCATTCATCCTACAGTATCACTTAAATTTCATGATGGTATCTATCAAGTTCTGTTTGGTTCTTTAAGTTTTGTCTGCAGAAAAAAAAAAACAACAAAAAAAACTAGAAGAGATTAACCCATATTACCGCTGAGCACCTGCCAACACATGAAAAAAATTGCATTGCACTACCGAACAGCGCCCGACACCACCTGGAAAACGTGCTTATTATGGGACAGCCGTTGCTGTTTACATAAATGAGACGCATGTGAGAGCGATATCCTCATTTGCATAAGATTCCTGCCTTTTGTCTGCAATTACTGCATCGAATTTGATGGCGTTTTGAGTGAGCTACAAGTCTTCAGAGTTGATAAATGATTATTCTTACACATGAGGAATTATGGTGTCTGCTGAGCGAGGACTCTGGACAGCGAGGATAGAGTGTTTGAAGGTTATTCACCTGAGGATCTAGTTAAAATTGATCTGGCTGATGTGGAAAGTGACCTAAACATCGACTTTGGAAGCCATTGATGCTGAGTTTGATGATAGTGATAGTGAAAGTGGGTCAAGTATAGATCAATTGCCTGACCCTCCCAAACAGAAACTGGTCAGATATTTTTGGAAGTGTTTCTGTGGACAATTTCTAGCCTATATCAGTTGGCCTGACACAGCCTTAAGCCAAGACGGAAGCTTGGTATCAAGGATCAGAAACTTTTGATCCCATTTCGCATTGAGACTTGACACACTTTCGGTATTTCTTCCCCCCCGTAGGGTCTTGTTCCCTGTCAGTCATTCTCAGATGTCAGAGTTTGCCAAACTAAAGTGGTGACTTGAATTCCAGCGTAAGGTGACGATGTTGGCCCACACTTGGTGGCAGTGGCTAGAAAGGGGAGAGAACAAGAGCCCTGGTGCCAGAACAATCGTGAGTGGGAGCGCAGCACAATGTAGGAATGGGAGAGAGGAGTTTCTTAACCCTCTGCCTACCGCATCGACCAAGATCGACCGGAGATTTCCTCTATCTGAATACCGGATGGACCAAGATCAACCGCTGAATACTAGGTCAATTACTTGTACTTTCACCATTGCATATCCCGGAATGCAATCGCTACAGAAGTCTTCCGGTATGGCCGTTTCTGGACGCCATTTTGGTTTTTGTTGCAAAAATTTTCGTGGAATAGTTTTACTGCTGTGAATTTACAAAGTTTTGGCATTTTATTGCAAAGATTTTCGGGGAAAATGGTGGATCAAGTAACTATGCAGCTTGTAGAATTCATTTTCTGATGTGATAGTGAAGAAGAGAGCATATTTGAGGGCTACACTCTTGAAGAAGATTTGAAGCAAGACAATACAGGCGTCAATCTTGACCTAATTGTGAATAAAGATCGACTGCTGACTGATTTTGAGGCCGGAATCAATAATGATTCGGGTGATGATAATGACGATGTTGGATTGCCCATTGCTGCTGGGCCCAGCCACCCTAAAAAAAGAAGATTCAAAAAATAAAAAGTTGCAAGAGATTCTTTAATTGTTGACTGGAGTGGTAGGCTTCAAGAAATGAAATTCCAAAAAGTTTTTCAAAAAAAAAACAAAGAGAAGACAGACAAGTGGTACATCATCACCACAGTGTGGGGTGTGGGTGTGGGGGGGGGGGGGGGGGGGGGGGGGTCAGTTGCTCAGTGCACATGTGCAAAAGCAGATTTTTGCTGAAATCCATCACAATCTTAAAAGTCCAGTAATTTTTTTTTTTTCCTTCAGTAGTTAGAAGACAGATCTTCTTGTATGTGATGCCTTCAGTTAACAAAATTGTTGTAGTTTGGGTCTTTTTTTCCTTCACAACAAAAGTTGATTATTAGTGTGCAGACCATATAGAATGACTTTATTTTGTTCCTGAAGGTTTCAGTACTTTGTTTAGACTTGGGAAAAGCACTATGTGCTCCTAATCCATGGCATTGTGTGGGTACAGTGAATTTAGGGGAAATTGTTTTAGCACCGAGAACACTGAAGTAGAGGGGGTTTTTTCCCTTGTGTACCAGTTCACAATATATGGGGGAAAAAATGGCTGTTTTTGGATGGAGTGATGTCTTTGAATTTTTTTCATTACTTTTATAGAATAGATGAGTGAATAAGCAAATTTTTTTTATTGAGGTTTCTTTATGGCAAGTGTGTATGTGTTGCGGAGTTACCTCACTTGACATGGTATTCTCATAGTCATGTAGCTCAAAGTCATGCAATAGGCAGAGGATTAATGAAATTGAAAAATAGAATTAACTAAAACTAGATAAGATGTTTGGCCTTACCTTGTCAGAAGTGAGAACACAACAAACAGGAACACACAGATACACTTTAAATTCACTTAAAAGTACAGAAATTAAAATGTCTTTTTTTTGAGAGCTTGCTACAAAGCCATGACTGCCGCATGTTGGAGAATCGCGCCAACTGACTGTTCTGTGCGCTGAATCTGCTGCTGCATCTTGCGTGATTTCTCTGAGCGAGAAATACATGGGAAATAACTACTGGCCCAGTGATGACAAACTCAATGTTCGCTCTATTTCTGGATTAATATCAACTACCAGGTTTGAAATGCTTGTCCAGTATTTCCATCTGAATAGGTCCAATTTTCAAGCTAGAGGCGCCCACAGTATGATTCTCTTTTCAAAGTAAGACCAGCTCTTGATGCTTTTAAGCAGAAATGTGGGGAGCTGTACAAACCTGGAAGTGCCATCGGCATTGATGAGGCAGTGGTGAAGTTTAACGGCTGGCTGCACTTCAAACGGTATATGAAATCAAAGCCTACACCATGGGGGATGAAGATCTGGTGCAGTGCCGACCCCACCCCTGACTAATGTTTACACAGGAAAATCGCTGTCAACTTTAAAAGGTTAGTGCTTTGTGATTTTTTTCTCGTTTAAATTCATATATTAAAGACACTTTTTTTTTCGTTTGTTTGTTTGTTTATAGGTTTTTTTTTTTAGGGGAAGGGGGGCAAGGGAGGGATTAGGTTATGGGTAGTCAAAAACTATTTTTGTTGCTGTTTTTTTTTTATTACACACACACACACACACACACACACACACACACACACACATTTATTTATATTTACTATAGATTATGTTGCTTGCGTAGAAGATGCAGGGCTTGATTATGGACCTAGCATTATCCAGAATAAATCACTTTGTTCTTTGTGCATTTTTCACATTGCTGAAGTCCCCCCCCCCCCCCCCCCCCGTCCCTCTTAAAAAAGAAAAAAGAAACTACAAAGCAGAAAAGATTACACTGATATGCCTTTACTCAGTGTATAGATTTTATTACAGATGGTTTTGGACACCAGGTTGTCATGAAAGTGGACACAAACTACCCAGGGACAGGGCACCACTTCTACTATGACAGTTTCTTTACATCTGTCGCCTTGGCTGATGCGCTGCTGACACTATCCACATGAACCAGAAAGGTTGGCCAGATGACCTGAATTTGAGAAAAGATAAGATGACCTGAAGCTCAAGGGGTCTGGGGAAAGGGAAGAAAGGCCAGAAGATAAAGAGAGGAGAGGTCAAGTTCAGGCAGCATTGCTCCAAAGTTGCCATGCTCTGGCAAGACGAGCACCCCATTGCTGTCCTCTCCACTAAAGTGGATCCAGTGATGGGGAAAAGCTCCTCGCCAGACTAGCAAAGGTGAGTAAACATGTTTAAGACAAGCAGATCTCTTATATCAGTGTCTTATTGACTTGATACCTGTTATAACTACTATTGTCAAAAACTCCTAGAGTAATGGCTGTGTACTCCATCCTTTTAAAAATGGTATTGTGACACTTCTACTGAAAAAGTCCAGTCTTGACCCAAATTTTATGAAAAACTACAGGCCTGTATCAAATTTGCCTTTCATTACTAAAATCCTGGAAAAGGTGTGTTACTACATCAACTTCTCAATCATTTTAGTCAGTCTGACTTGCTTGAGCCCTTCCAGTCTGCCTACAAAGCAAATCATTCCACAGAGACAGCTTTACTTTGTGTTTTCACTGACCTTCTTTCTGCTTGTGACCATGGTAACATATCTTTGCTATCCCTACTACTCGATCTTTCGGTAGCATTTGATATGCAGGACCATGATGTCTTGCATAAGAGACCAGAAGTCTCTTTTGGACTGTCCGGCAATGTCCAAAAATGGTTTGCATCTTACTTGACGGATTCTAGTCAGTTGTACTCAATCATGATTCAAAACCTGTTCCTCTGAAGAATGGAGTACCCCACAGTTCCGTGTTAGGGTCTGTGCTGCTGACATATGACACTACACATTCAACCTCTCGGTCAGCAGGTCAGGCTGTATGGTGTTATGCTTCACATGTTTGCTGATGATGCACAGTTCCAACTCCTTGCCACTTTCCACTATACAATGGAATCTGTCCAAAAATGGATGACTGTAAACAAGCTGAATATGAATTATGGAAGACTGACGTCATCCGAGTTGGAACAGCCAGGCAGCTAAAAGCAGTCCGGACAGAACTCCTTTTGTTTTGTGTGATGTAGAGATCGGTTTTGCCTAGTCTGTGAGGAATCTTGGGGTACATCTGGATCGTGTCCTCTCAATGGAGGACCATATAAAACTGCTGTGCAGGGCCATCTTATCTTGAGCTCCACAGAATTGGTCTTATCCGTCCTTTTCTTATCATCAGTGCAACCAAAAAGCTTATATCCGCATTTGTTTTGTCCAGGCTGGACTGCTTTTGATGCCTCCAGGATCTTGGCCTCCTTCTATCTTTCAAACCTAGTTAAACTACACACACCATTAAGATCGCTGCGCTCCTCAGACACCGGTCATTTAACCATTCCCTGTGTTCAGCTGGAGACATATGGCAAACGTTCCTTTTCTTTCGCTGGCCCCACTGTTTTCAATTCCTGACCTCTTTCACTTCGCAAGGAACAATCTCTGAACACTTTTAAGTCAGGCTTGAAAACCTTATTACATGCCTATCTTTAAAGATGATTGATTTTATGCTCTGCACTGTTAATCTGCTTTATGATTTGTCCTGAATAGTGTGAGTGTGCATGTGTTAGTATGTCTTGGGTGTTTGTGTGTGCTGGAGAGAGGGGGGAGATAATGTGGGAAAGAGTGGTAGGGGATGATTATGTTGATCTGCATGTATAATTCTATATTTTTAAATGTATGTTGGTCTTAACGATGTTATTGTTTATATGCCTTAATCTTATGCGTTTCCTTTCTTCTCTTCATTCTCTAAACATTCGGCTTTTATATTGTAATGGTGCTTGGAGCCTCGCGAGGGACAGGCGTCACTTTTTTCTTAAATGAATTAAATATTATTACTATTATGAAGTCTTCCAGATATAATTATCATAGCAGTGTTTACCAGGATGGACAGGCATCTCTAGACAAGAATTCATATCTGGCAGTACCTTTTAGGTATTTACTTTTTTTGTATTTAGATACTTACTTGCTATTACTTTGCAACTTTTCTTATAAAACATTAAGAACATTGTGATTTTGAATTGCTTTCTAGACAAGAGGCTCAAAATCAGTCTGATTTGATTACAGGCAAACATGAAGATGTGCTCTCCACAGCCCATCATCACCAACAATGAGAACATGGATGGGGTGGATCTTCATGACCAGCACTGGGCTTACTACCAGTGGGTCGATCCTGTACAAAATGGAGATATTTGTGTTGGTTTTGATTTTTGTCTAGAGCAGTCTAATAAAATTACTTCATCATTTCTTGAAAGACCAACTCTCCTAGGCCCAGGTCCCGACGGTTTCAGGATCTACTATACTTCAGGCTGGCCATGTTTGATGGATTGGTGCAGGGTTGTGTCGTCACAAGGCAGCAAGTCACTATGCAGCCTTGTGTGATGGGATGTGCTGTCACTAACAAAGCTTAGCATCCACTGGTGCGCTTGCCACGATGGAAGAGGAGCTGTGTTCAGTGCCTGAAAATGAGGAAGGCGGCCAAGTGGGCACAGCAAAGGAGCAGTCTGGGGTGCACTATCTGCAAGGCCCATCTGTGCAAAGACCATTGTTTTGCCTAGTTCCATGCTACACTGCTGCAGTAAACTGTAGACATTATTGAAAGATTCTGAATTACATCCTCTACTTTACAATATATCGCCCAGAATTTTTTTTTTTTTTTTTGGTTACATTCACTCAAATTTGACATTCAGATTTGTGTGTGTGTGTGTGAATGAACAACACCGTTAACCTGAAAACAAAAAAAAACTTGTCCTGTTTGTACTTTATGGATTTAGAATGCAGGAAAATACTTTGCTGTAGCAAAAGAGAGTGATTATATTTTTAATTATCTTTTGGATTTAATAACTATTGAAAATGGCAAGACATGCTTCCCTTGGCATGGGATTTGATAGTGTGGCTTGTGCCAGATGACCCAGGGGTAAATGGGTTAAAGAGTAACGGATTTGAAGCAAAGAAAAGTGTGCAGAAACATATTTTCAGTTCATAGTCTCACAGTAATGTCCTATTTTTTTTAAACATTCAGTTGCATTTTACCTCGACATTTTTGTCATTACCATGTTTGTTTTGCAGATAATGCAGTCAGTTAGCAATTATTGTCAGATTATATTGGGGCAGTTTGACCCTTGACTTAATGGACTACTATTTTGTTTTCAACAATCTTCTTCAGTGATAATTATTTTCAAAAAATGAGGGGGTTGGACTCGGTACAAATAACTTGTTTCCAAATGTTCAGGAGGTCACAAAAATATTTAGGGGGTCACACTAGATAGCTGCAAAAAGTGTGCTGAAATTTATTTAGTCAGATTCATGTTCCAATGACGGTAAAGTGTTGTCAACTAAAATGAACAAATGTGAGCACATAAAGTGTCATTTTAACTGTGAAAGTTGATACATGTGGGATGTCCTCTTTGATTATCATCACAGAATTTACAGCAGTTGAGACATTTCCATCAGTGTTGAAGTGTTTTTACTGCTTGACCATATACCAGTCATTATGCATTGATACTCGGACATCTGGTGAGAAACAAAAGGCCAGTTATGAATATCCATAGAACTTTTGACAAAGCTATGGAGATTGGCCATCCTGCACTGTGTGCAACACATTGGTGCAACCACAACGGAGCCATTTCAATTGTCCAAATCGGTCATGTTGCATAGATCACTCAAATTATTTATTTCGCTGGATTATCACCCGCAAGCCACAGTTCAGAGCTGAATTCTGTAGGGTTTTCCATGCTTTTTGTGCTTTACCAAATCATGTGATCTCATGGTCCAGTCAGAAACTGGGAAACCTATTTTGATGCCTCTTGTTGGTTTTCAGTAGAAAAGAATTCTCATGTGGAAGTTTGTTTTTTATTCTGTCCCAACTTCTGTGCTATCTCGGAGGCAGTGCACCCACGCTACTCATCATACCGATGCCCCGTCCACTGTCACAGCCCTGTCGGTCCCACCACAGCCCTGGAACTGGCAATCCACAGCGAGCAGTCGGTGTCAAGTCGTCAAGAGGCAACCCACCAGAGGAGACACTGCACTGCTGCCGAGTCACTTCAGTGGTGTTAAGTGGCGCCTGTTGTGATCCAACATATGCAGGACACCACCTACTAAGCCCCCTATTGATGACAATAATTGCTTAGTCACAGAGCTGGCATGAGTGAGCTCTACCTCAAGAGGGTGCCCCAGTGTCCGTCCAACGACAGCCCCCATGGACTCGCCGATACCAGGGATCCCAAGGGAACCAAGGTCACAGATGTGGAGAGGACATCGAAACTTGAGATCACCATGAGAGCGGGGCATGAAGGGCCACAGAATTTGAGACTTTTTTAAAAATGTTTGATTGATGAAGATGATGCTACGGATTTCCGTGTCGGTCTGACACTGCATGACACGGCTGTACTTATGGCTTCCTTTCATAATATATCCCGGCATCAACCAGGCCCAAGAGATACAGACACAGTGTTGGTTTGAAAATTTGAGCAACACTCTCAGAGATGCATCAATTAGATGAAACTCAACTGTGTGGTCCCAGTTTTCCCCAACTGAGCCTGTAGCAAACTCAACTCAGGTAGGAGCCAGTCGGGGCAGAAAAAACCCACCTGACTCAGGATATCGAACCCACGACCTCCCAGCTGGGAGTCTGCGACGCTAACCACTTTGCCACGGCAGTTGGTTCTCAAGTGGAAATTGTTCATCGATTCAGAATGGTCTGAAACCTTGAAGAAAGTTGCATTTTATTGACATTGATCATGGCGGATTGGACAAAAGCGCTTTTGGGTGATGGGTTGCTTGGAGTTGTAATGTGTACAGGAGAAATTCTGGTACGTTTGATGATGCACTGGCCTGAATTCTTGTGCGTCAGATGGGAATTTCCTGCGTCAGAGACTCACGCTTGTGCGTAAGAATTATCACTGCTCTTGACCACACCTCAGTCATACGCTTTACCGTGTTTATTTTGCCATGTCAGTCTACAGATGACTTCAGGACTAACAAGGATGACTTTAGAACTAACAAGAACAGAGAGAACCTGTCTACCAAGGTCAGCATTTCCCTTCCTAGGTCTCTTTTTCAAATCCCTACACATAGCTTGCCACCTCACGCATTCCTTACCATACCGCAGCTGTCCAGTAAGAAAATGAGGGGAAATGATTATCTCTTAACAGTGTGCTGTTTGTGAGCAAGGAAGTATTCACCAAAGAGATCAGGTTCTTCTCTCTCTCTCTCTCTCTCTCTCTCTCTCTCTCTCTCTCTCTCTCTCTCTCTAACATACTGTCTGTCTTAACCTGGTTGATTTCTGTTTGTGTGCAGATGTTCTCTTTTTTTCTCTCTCTCTCTCTCATTTGTATACCATCATAACTGGGTTGATCGATCTGTGTGTGTGTGTGTGTGTGTGTGTGTGTGTGTGTGCAGAATGTGTACAGAAATATGTAAACGTGAATGGAACCTGCCCTTCCGGAGTGATTGTCTTCCGAGATGGAGTGGGTGATGGTCAGCTCAACCTGGTGTATCAGCATGAGGTGCCTCAGGTCAAAGAAGTTATTGGGTAAGAAAATGCAGAATTGTAGAGAGATGTATCGCACACACGTTTCAGATGAAGGGCCCTGTTCTGAGCTTTTGGATGCTTTGAATTTTTGGTGTGGCACCCGCTCAGCGGATGACCTGATAATCTAATTATAGTACTCATTGACCTTTGGCCATTTCCGTTCTAACCAATGTTTGCGGAAAATTTCGCCGGGTGAACAAGCCTAGCATGTTTTGGAAGTCACTGTTCGATGTATTCAATGTGTGTCAGCAGTGGCGTCTCAACCCAGCACTACGTGGCAGCAAAGGTCAGAGAGACGTCATCATAATCAGTTTTTCACAGCGTTAGAAGTGTAAGAATTGCTTCAAAATGAAGGTTCTGACATTGGGGAAGGCTTTGACTATACAATATGAGGGTTTTTTGAAAGTGGAAGCAAGAGAGATTCAGGTTCTGAAGTCGATGTGGCTGCACTGTTACCTGAGGTGAGTGATGGGGAGAGGGGTGGTAGTGATGGCATTACGCAGCACAGGCCAAAAAGAAAGGAGAACTTGTGCTGGATGTGACAGGTGAAGAGTTTGTACAGCGCAAAACTGGCATCAAGATTTTCAGTTTGTTCCTGCTGAGACACCACAACGTTTACTGACATCACAAGAATGCCACGCCTCCTTCCAGCTTTTTTTTCCCCATGCTGAAAATGCATTGTCTGTCCGCCATGTGGTCATGTCCGGGCTGTCTGGCAAGGTGTGTATATTTCATGTTATCATCCTATTGTGTTTTTTGTTTTCATGTCATCCACACTCATACATGTAGATACATTACAGTGTGCGGACACACATACACACACACATACACATGCTTGGGAAAGTCATGACAATGATTATTATGACATTTCTGTATTCTCAGAAAAAGCAAGTGTGTGTAGGACAAAAAAAAAGAAGAAAAACATCTTCAAATTATAAACAACAAGTAGGATAACTAGCTCTTACTCCCACAAGAAAACATAATTCCAAAGGAACGCTATTTACGGCACTGAATCGCCTAGCAGGCATGATAGCACAGAGAGCACACACAACAAACAAGGAAACATCCCCTTGTTTGTTCTGTGTGCTCTGTGCTGTCATGTCTGCTAGGCGATTCAGTGTCGTAAGCAGCATTCCTTTGGAGTTACATTTTCTTGTGGGAGCATGAGTTACCCAACTTGTGTGTTTATTGTTTACTGTTCCCTGCCTTATATTTCACATTTACTTTCTTTAAATTAGACAATGATTGGTTATGCTGTTTGTCAAGTGCTGTTGCTGTTCTGTGTGGAAGGATAGGAAGCCAGTCCATATGATCACTGCCAAAGTCAACCCCTACACCATGATAGATGTGATCCCATGCTGTAGGCAGCTCAGGAACCCCCTGGCCTGGCTGGGCAGAAAATGGCTGGGGTGGACAAAAGTGACCAGCTGATCTACATTCCATTAGACTGCAAGACCATGAAGTGGTGGGAAAAGTTTTCTTCTACCTCTTCACCCTGAGCCTCATTGTGGAGGACAAACTAGTGCAATGAGCCCATTCATTTAACTCTGTACAAAATAATTTTATTTTATAAGTTCAGCAAGCAAGTGTTGTGTAGGGTTTTAGTTTCTTCTTTTTGTTTTTCTTATGGGTGTGGGTGTCAGTATTAGTGACTCATAAAGTGCCTTGTTGGCTATGATATGAATGAAACGTATTTGGAAATTTCTAGGATTATTTTGTGAATGAACAGACTTCCAAATAGATGCAAGACATCTGCCAGTGTCAGCTTGGTTGAAAAAAAAAGGGATATTTAACTGTGTTAATTCCGAAAGGGAAAGAAGGATATATTTACCTGGCTCTAGAACATGAAAGATGTGGGTAGAAAATCTGATATTTACACACACACACACACACACACATATTTTGATCAGGTAATATGAGAGTTTACAAGTGCGCAGAAAGAAGACAGTGCCTGGAGATTTTCACACATAGAATGGGCATTTCACACATAGAATAGGCATATCCTTGCTTGACATACATAAATATTCTTTTTTGCATTACTAGTTTTATAGAACAGGGAGTACTTTACAATGGGAACAAAGAAATGCTGTCTGTGTGTGTCTGTCAATGGTCAAAATGTGTTCCACTCGCTCCAGACAAAACTTCTGAGCTGATCTTTCTGAAAATTTGTAGGTATGTTCATTATGGGGTCACGGATGATGCCCTATGTTTTATTTTACCAGAATAGCTGTTACTAATGGCAATAACGGCCCCAAATGTTTTTTCTTCTTGAGACGAAATACATTATGATGCATATGTTTGATTGTGATGAAATACATTATCATGCATATTTGATTGTGATGTTGTTCAGGAAGATAAATTGAGAGTAGGTTTATATGCTTTGCATCTTCTTTTTTTTTTTTTTTTTTTTTTGAAGTCCAAAGAAACGATGCAAATATGATAACCAACATACATAATCATGGATGAAATGACATGTCTGGAAACCAGAATTGAGGGCTGTTAGTCCAGAGATTCTGAAATCACGGAATGTTTGGATAGATTTTTTCCTGAACATTTCGGTAAATTCTTGGTTTTTCTTTTCCAAACTGACCTTCCTTTGTCATTTTGCTTAAAGAATGTGCAAATGCTGCTTTGGCCAGTAGTCGCAATACCATTTGTTGATTCTAATGAAGATACATCAGAGGTCAATACCAGTGTTCAGAACAAGTTTCGTTTTCACGTGTGACCACACAGCAGAGGCTTCTTCCAGGTGTTAACCACCTAATCTTAACATTAGCTACGGTGAAATGTTGTCTGTATTGTTCTTTATAAAATTATTTTTTGCTGTCTCTGACAAGTGTTGGCAGCTACCAAACAAAAGGTCACTGACAATAAGGGTGGGAAGTGCACTCTTGCTGATGAGCAGATTGGGTTGGCTACGTGTACTTATTTTTGTATGTTGCATACTTCAGACAGAGTTCATAGTTAATTGGAACAGACCAGGCAAGGACAGTTGTTTTTTGAGACTGTGTTGAAGTCACTGGCAAACACACATATGCTTTGAACCAATACTGTGTCTGTCTTGGTTGGCCACACAAATGTGTTGTTTGCAAGAGCACATTTCCTCAGAAAATGTCTGCTTTCTCAGGAGAGAGGATGTGTGACACACTGCCAATGTGGAAATCCTCATTTAAAAAAAAAAAAAAAAAGCTACATTCTGGCCAATTTTAGTAAAGATGAAGTCTTCCAAAAGGCAATCAGTGGCATCATGTTAACTGATTTCATCATTGATGCTGCATGATGGCATCTTCAAAATGGGTGATAACTTCTTCCGTCTCCATCTCTCTCTTCCTTGGTCACCATCACTTCATCGGTGTCCAAAGCCCAACTGTTCTGCCTCAGGAAAAAGTTGAACTGGAGAAAGCTCACACTTAATCCACTTTATCCAGGTCTGGTAGTCTTCCAACTGACAACACAGCCAATAGTGAACTCTGGCATGTGTGGTAAAAGACCGTGAGACCAGGCCATTCCAACAGTTACAGAAGAGCCAGTCAAGAGCCTTGGAAGATTGTATGGTGATACGCTGAAAGACGCTCAAAGAGCTAAAGAAACGCTTGGAGACCATTGACCAGTGTGGGCTCCCTGGCAAATACAAGGTCAGGTGTCTGCAGTTATGCTGATACCAAAGCTCCTATGGCCTCTGATGATATACGACATCTGCACACAAGCATAGTGGAGGCAATGGAATCCAAAAATCAACAAGTTCACAAGGAAATGGCTTGGTGTCCCACCCTGTCAGACTGACATAGCGCTGTACTGTCGCCAAGCAAAGCTGAAACTACCACTGAAATCCATCCTGGAGGGATATAAAGCAGGGAAGATCAGACTTCAAAGCATGCTGGAAGACTCAGGAGACAAGGTGGTAGAAGCAATCAAGCCACAGCTGAAGACAGGTAGAAAACAGAAAGTTGAAGGGGCGATGGATTCTGCAAAAGAAAGTCTCAAGATCAGAGAAATAACAGGACACACTCAGAGCAACAGACAAGGACTGGGGGTGACCAAAACTGAATGGTGGTCAAAGGCCAAAGGAAAAGCCAAAAGAGACATGATGATTCAGGAGATGAGAAAAGAAGAAGACCAAAAAAGACTCCAAAACGCAGTCCAGCAGAGCCAGCAAGGGCAATGGACAATGTGGGAGAATGCACTCCCAAAGAAGTCTCACTTGGAATGACATTTGGCACATGGCCCCTATCAGGATCAGCTTCATTCTCAGATCTGCAGATCTGCCCTCAAATGCAAACCTGGTGAAGTGGGGGAAAAAACAGGCGATCCTTCATGCCCCTCTGCCATGAAAAAAACAGTGGAGCATGTCCTAAGCTCTTGTAAAGTAGCCCTGGCTCAAGGAAGGTACACATGGAGGCACAACCAAGTGCTCAAAGAGATTGTACAAGTAGTCTGGGCTAGTACCAACACCACAAAAGGGAAAATCAGGACTCCAAAAGCACCCGCAACATTCTTCACGGCAGGAGGCAGCGAATCATGGCCAAGAACAACGGTGCCACTCGGAACATGCAGGCAGAGTCTGCTGGACGGGACAGATGACTAGGAGTGCACTGCAGACCTCCCAGAATGGAAGAGTCACCCAGAGATCATCAGCAAGAGTGGCATGAGACCAGACATAGTAGTCCACTCTCAGTCAACCAAGCAGCTGATCATGATCGAGCTCACGGTGCCATATGAGAACAGAATGGAGGCAGCTCAAATCTACAAGACTGAAAAGTATGCTGATCTGGCAAACAGCCTGAGGAGAGAAGGCTATCAGGTCAAAGTCCTCACTGCAGAAATTGGAGCTAGGGGGTTTGTAGGAACATCTGCATACAGCCTCATGAAACAGCTGTCAGTTGCAGGGAGGGAAAAAACCAGAGCCCTGAAAGCAATGGCAGAAGCAGCAGAGTTGAGCTGGATCTGGTCAAGAAGGAACAAAAGTGAACTTCATAAGGCTTAACGTTCCTACAAATATCAGGCGTCCCAGTGGTTAGTGCGCGAGTCATTAAGTGGAAAATGAGCATGTCCAGAGGGGCATGGGTTCGAATCCCAGCCATGGCTCATCCAAAGATGGGGGGGGGGAAAAGGGGCAGCAGAGGAGGGACATCCGGAGTCATGAACCGGGTGTGGCCCAAACCCCCTAGAGTGTCAGGAGATAGGGGCCGAAAAACTTGATTGAAGGGGGCTTCTCCTCTGAGGACTCTCTGCTGCCATGCTGTCCACAAAGTTTCTTTCTACTGTGGCATATATAAAGGTTTTAGGTGACCAGCCACCCACAAACCCTGGCATGTGGGCTGTGGCCTATATGAAGGTTATGGGTGACCAGCCACTCGCAAGCTCAGGCATGTGAGAATGCTGCTTTAATTGGTATAGGTGACGTGCCACCCATGATATCTGGCAAGGGTTATACAACATCTTTATTCTTTTCTCCTTTATTTACCAACAAAACGCCACAATATTTAGTGGGGGCAAGCACAAATATATGATGAATGTAGACATAAAATTTCGGTTACATGTTATGAAAACTGAATTAGTTACGAAGATTTAAATAACAGTCAGGGTGATTTTTCACCCACAAGCTCTGGCAAAGGTTAAACATTATTTTTTAAAATTGAATGCATTTTCTTGATTAAAAAAAAAAAATATGAAAAGAAAGAAAAAAAACATAAAGCATGGCTTAGGACCACTTATCTGAACTATGAGAGCATGCTTTTATGTAAGTTTGCCTGTTTCCTCATTATGTGATATGGTGTGTGTGTGTGTGTGTGCGTGCAAGTATTGTTCCTGCTTACTGTCCATTCCTTGTAATTTTATTTTAGTATTTGTTGTTCTTTGTAAGCAAAATTGTATTGCACGTTCTTCGTAGACAGAAGGTACATCCATTGCAATACTCAATTTGTCAACAGGGTGCAAGTTATGCATTACCTGGCAAAGTGGTTGGCGTCGCGGACTCCCGGCTGGGAGGTCGTGGGTTCGAATCCCATCAGAGTCATGTGGGTTTTTCTGCCCCTACCG
Source organism: Conus betulinus (assembly GCA_016801955.1). NCBI lineage: Eukaryota > Metazoa > Mollusca > Gastropoda > Neogastropoda > Conidae > Conus > Conus betulinus. The sequence continues at coordinate 46,207 of JADBJO010001143.1, read as the reverse complement.
GCTCCTACCCAGAGTTGAGTTTGCTGCGGACTCAGTTGAGAAGACTGGGACCACACAGTCGAGTTTCAATCACTTAATGGATGCGTTTCTGAGAGTTGCTCAAATTTCCTGACCAACACTGCAGGTGCCTGTATCTCTCGGGCCTGGTTGACACTGGGATATATTAGGAAAGGAAGTGTAGAGTACAGCCCTGTCATGTAGTCTCAGACCGAAATGGAAATCCGTAGCATCATCATAATCATCATCCTCATTCTCATCGATCAGCACTAAAAGAAAAAAGAAAAGTCTCAAATTCTGTGGCCATTCATGCCTGCTCTCATGGTGACCTCAATTTGATGTCCTCTCTACATCTGTGGCCTTGGTTTGGTTCCGTCGGGGTCACCAATATCGGTGAGTCCATGGAGGCTGTCGTTGGACGGACATGGTGGCGCCCTCCAGAGGGAGAGCTCACTCATGCTGGCTCCGCAACTAAGCAATTATTGTCATCAGTAGGGGGCTGAGTAGGTGGTGTCCTGCGTATGTTAGATCAGAACAGGCGCCACTGAACACCACCGAAGTGACTCAGCAGCAGTGCAGTATCTCCTCCAGTGGGTTGGCTCTTGACGACTTGACATTGACTGCTTCCTGTGGATTGCGGGTCTGGGGCTGCGGCGGGGGCCAACCGGGCTGTGGCTGTGGACAGGGTGTCGGAATGAGCGGCAGGGGTGCACTGCCTCTGAGGTGGTGTAGAGGTTGGGACAGCAAAAAAAAAAAAAAAAAAAAAAAAAAGTTATGCATTGCCAGTGATAATGTTCAGGATTTCATTGTTATGATTTTGAATTAACTTGTTAATTTAATCATTGTGAATGTAAAAGAACAAAAATATACATGCTTTTTTTTTTTCATCAAAAGGTAACGTTAATGAAAGATTTAGCTTTATTTTTGACTCTACCTTTTTATCAACTGCTCTATTTGTTCAGTATAGTTGTGCTGTTAGAGTAAAATAGATAACTGTAGAGCATTACATACAATCACCAAAAAGTATCATAAATGTTACTGTCACAGCAATGTAATGTCTTGGCAGTGCAGTGTCATAGCAATGCTACTGTAGTTGTATTCTATCAGTTTTGCTTCAAAGTAATCACGAAGTAAGTGTTCAAAACATCGCTGGTATTTGAGGAGAGGGGAGGGGGCGGAGAAAGCAAATCTCTACAGTAAAATTAGAGAAATTACTACTACATTAAGGGAAAAAAAAAAATAGACTGCTAAACTAATCTTCATTGAGTCGGATTGACTCGTTAATGTGATGTTTTTTTTTAATAATGATGTTGGAACGACAACACTTGTAACAAGCCTCATAAAAACTTTGATTCTAATTAAACACATCATACAAAAAAAAAAAAAAAAGACTGAAATAAAGCTGGAAACATGCTCTTGTATTCTGATCTATTTAAATGCCAGTGAATGGAATGAACACATTGTATGTGTTGATTTTGGACACAATGTTAGCTCACACGCTCAGCCAACTGCTACGTGCGGCACATCGGGCTGTTTGACACGCTTCATTTTCATGTGAACATGTGGGTGTATGTGGAATAAAACAATGATCATACAGTCTCTTGCAAACACAAATAAACAACACAGGGTTCAAAGGGAAACTGTATTCTTTATTCTTCACAATTTTCATCTGATTCTAAACACGTTATTCATAGATATTGCCTGTTGAAAAGAAGCCTATTTTTCACTCAACTGAACTTTCCTGTACGCTGAAAGAAGGGCTGCCCGTACCTAAAGCAAGGAAACAAACCAATTAACCATTCTGGCAGCACCACCCCATTCCTTCTGGTATACATTCAGTTGTCTCTTGCCAGTGACTATCACATTCAGTATGATTCACTGTAGCGAATGATTTGAACAATACTCCAGAAAAGACTCGATCTGCAAGCAATGGTAAATACAAAAAGCAGTTCTGTTCAACCTGTGTGTACTCCTTATCTTAACCTGAAATCTCTCTGTGCCAGGAGGCACATAAGGCTTGGATGTCTCTTCTCCACTGTGTTCGGTCTGCAGCTGCATGGCATACAACACACCATGTTTCCCAGCCTGCGCCTTTTCTCTCCCATTCGCCGCCATGTTTTCAGTCGGCCTCTTCTCCTTCTTCCCTCTTAGTGGGGCAGATAACTGCATATATCAGAAGAATCTTTCAAATTGTCATACAAGCACCAAAATTGGCATGCACATCCATTATAACATGCATTTTCATAATCGAACGTTAGCCACGCATTTTTTTCAAAATGGCCGCCATTTTTCAAGATGGCCGCCATTGCCGGTATGCGATACCATATAATGTCACACAGCATGATGCAGTAGAGCAAATTATATAATTTTGGTACCAAAATATACGTAATCAACCATGAAGAATCCAAATTTACATATGATTACATAATATTCACCATCTTAATATGCTTTTTGAACATTTTATAACAATCTAAGTGATTTTAAACGGCACTTTGTTTCAGAAGTCAGCTACATCACCAGGATGGACCCGTGGCACTAGTCCTCAATACTTCCCCAATTCTCACCTATGACTTTCCAAGAATTTGCTTGTGCACTGCAACGACCACACCCAGATAAAATGCGTTTGCTATGCAGGCCCAAACTAGCTGACGGTAGCATGCGGAGTGCCTCTGCGTGTCAATGACTACGTCTGACTCAATGTATTTATTGTGCATGAAATCTACAGATGAGGACACTTGACAGTAAAAAATGCCAGAGAAGTGATGTTCAAGCACAGCCAGGGCACACTGACGAACATCATTGCTGTGAGATCCAGCATGGGGTCTAGTGTCAACTAAATTAGATTAGGTGAAACAGTACCGATACTGTTGTTTCATTTATACAAATAGGCCTTCTACTAATTTAGTCTCCCAAATGCTATCTAATAAGCCCCTCATAAACTACAGATTATATAAATGTAGAATACAGTTAGGTAGCCGCACCTGAATTGACAGGGTGTGCCAGCGCGGGGAGAGCCGAGCCAAGGGTAATGGGGCTTTAAGTTACCCGGATGGTGTACAGATCACACGGGAGTTAAATGGCACTAGATGAATGATCGGACTAGGTGTAGGACATGCCATTATGATGTGCGAACCTAGTTGTATCCCATACACTAATGTGCTAAGGTGGTAAAAGGATAGTCCCTCTCGGCCTTACATGTACATACGATGGCGACTGCTACAATACCAAGATGAAAACAGACTGGACCAAGTGCTGTTTCATGCCAAGAAGACAGGGATGAAGAGTTGAAATCTCCTCCAACTCGCTATGCCCTAGAGCAGGATGGATACAGTATGATTGGAAAGAACATACCCATGTTTCAGTCCATCAATGAAATGCCAATTAAGTTCGATCCAGCCCGCCTAGACGAGGGCAGTGGTGTGGAAGAAACCCTTCGAGCAAACAAAGCAAAGTATCACCAAAGCTGCAGGGGACTCTTCAGCAACACAAGGCTGGAACGGGCCAGAAAAAGATCAGCCGATTGTTGCAGTACAGGAGCAGAAAGCTCTTCAAAGGTGAGAAGAGCCAGTATTGACCACAAATGTTCTATTTGCTTTCTCTGTGAACAACAGTCTTCACCATCTGAGCTTAGACAGGCAATGACGATGAAGCTGAACAAGCGACTAAATGAGTGTGCTCAACATCTTAATGATGGGCGGCTTTTAGCCATTCTGAGCGCTGGTGATGTGGTGGCCCAGGAGTTAAAGTACCACGCTACCTGCCTCGCTGCTCTGTACAACAAAGAGAAAACGCATCTGAGCAGAAATGCAAGCATCATGGAAGAGGATAGTAAAGCATACCCTATTGTCTTCTCTGAGCTCCTAGCATTCATTACAGAAGCTAAACTGAACTCTGAGGAACCTATAGTATTCAGATTAGCAGAGCTGGTGGATCTGTACAAACAGCGACTTGAACAGCTAGGGGTAAAGGCACCCAACGTCAACTCAAGCAGGCTGAAAGAGAAGATCTTGGAAGAGAGCTCCCTGAACTGGAAGCACACAAGAAAGGGAGAGATGTCCTGCTGGCCTTTCAAGATGACGTTGGTCTTGCCTTGTCTGAGAGCTGTGCCTACTCTGATGCCATCATTCTTTCCAAAGCTGCAAAGATCCTGAGGCGTGACATGCTTGACCATAAGATCTTAACTGACGGAACATACAACATGGACTCTACTGATGAAGTAGTTCCACCTTCTCTGCTGCAGTTTGTTGGCATGGTTGAGCATGGGGCTGACATTAAATCTCAACTAAGATTCGGAGCTTCCAAGACGGACCTTGCCATGGCGCAGCTACTGCAGTATAACTGCTACACTAGATTCAAAGAAGGTGCCCCTACCCACCGACACTCAAAGGATCGAGAGACACCATTCCCCATCTACATTGGTCTGTCAGTGTTTGCAAAGACCAGGATGAAGAAGCTCGTAGAGATGCTCCATGCAAATGGACTAAGCATATCCTATGATCGAGTGCTGGAGATTTCCGCCGAGCTGGGAGATGCTGTTGTGTCCAAGTACATCAGAGATGGAGTCGTCTGCCCCCCAGAACTGCGTAGAGGGACTGTTCACCACTTCGGCCATGGACAACATAGACCACAATCCGTCTGCTTCAACATCAACAACATCTTTCCATGGTACAAGTATATCGCTGTTCCAGCACCCCACTCATGACAATGAGGGAGAACAGCAGGAGAAACTGCAAGTAAGGGGTACCAGGGTGAAGACAGTCCCAGAACTTCCAGACTCTTATGCAAACATCAAGCCTGCACACTTCACCAACAAGAGTCCACCTCCTCCTCAAGTGACTAACATGACTCTACCAGACATGAAGATGTTGAAACCACAGCTGGCTTTGGAGTATCAATGGCTCCAGAAAGTCTCCATCACAGAGGTCCATGACAATGTAAATATCACATGGTCTTCCCATCACGCAGACAAGAAGAGGGGTCTGCATTCAAAGCTTGTATCTCCACTCTGCTGCCTCTCCTGAGAGACCAAGCCCACTCTGTAGCTACAGTGGCTGTGTTGAGTGTACTTCATTCTGGGCCGTCGTTCTGCCTCTATGCCATTTCTCCAATTGCTATCGGCTCTGTTTCAGTGTCACCTCTCAAGGTGTTTACTGGGTCGTCCCCTCTCTGCCTTCTCCGCTTGAGGATTCCAGGTCGCAGCCTAAGGGAAAGTTTTGCCTGCTGGTCCCCGAGGGTTAACGTGTTTCCCTTATCTGCCTCACGTCGTCTCTAGGGGACTGCGTGGAACCTCGCCCCTATCCCGCCCTTTGCCACAACTCTTCAATGCTGACTGTCTGGTTTCTGGATGTAACAGATGCACCAAGTATGTGTCTGCGTATGTGTGTGTGTGTGTGTGTGTGTGTGTGTGTGTGTGTGTGTGTGTGTGTGTGTGTGCGCGCGCGCGCGCGCGCGTGTGTGTGTTTGTTTGTGCGTGCGTGAGTGTGTGTGCGTGCGTGCGTGCGTGCGTGCGTTGCGTGCGTGTGTGTGTGTGTGTGTGTGTGTGTGTGTGTGTGTGTGTGTGTGTGTGTGTGTGTGTGTGTGTGTGTGTGTGTGTGTGTGTGTGTGTGTGTGTGTGTGTGTGTGTGGTGTCAATGTCTGTATCTTCTCACTGCATCATTTTGGTTTTACAGCCGTGCAACGAATTTTCGTTTGAACTGAAGATACGTACTTTTATCATTATGCTGATTTCCTTACAGGCAGAGATGTTTTCGACAATGCTGAAGGCTGTTTAATCCTTTTTTCCTCTAGTGAAATTTTGGTCAATCCTCTTCACTCGCCCTCTAAACCGTCCTTTCCCTTTTGTGCCCCCCCCCCCCTCCCCTAATCCCTACACCCTTTTTCCAACTATAGTAAATACACGTACCTTCTCAAATCTGTACTAGACTGCTATTCTCCGAGCGATTGAATGAAAAAATGTGTCCCTCATCATCAAACAATTTAAAGGCAGGGTCTAAATTTGACT
>JADBJO010001143.1:22500-38570 GCA_016801955.1 Conus betulinus | reverse complement strand
TGCCATAGCGTTTGTGTGTTGGGTTCAGATATACATAATGATTACACCTGCCATAGCGTTTGTGTGTTGGGTACAGATATACATAATGATTACACCTGCCATAGCGTTTGTGTGTTGGGTACAGATATACATAATGATTACACCTGCCATAGCGTTTGTGTGTTGTGTTGGGTACAGATATACATAATGATTGCACCTGCCATAGCGTTTGTGTGTTGGGTACAGATATACATAGTGATTGCACCTGCCATAGCGTTTGTGTGTTGGGTACAGATATACATAATGATTGCACCTGCCATAGCGTTTGTGTGTTGGGTACAGATATACATAATGATTGCACCTGCCATAGCGTTTGTGTGTTGGGTACAGATATACATAATGATTGCACCTGCCATAGCGTTTGTGTGTTGGGTACAGATATACATAATGATTGCACCTGCCATAGCGTTTGTGTTTGCCAAGAACAAGTCTGCTTCCAGTGATATTGGCAGCTCTTGGCGCCTTTCTGTGGATAGGACAGTATGATAGAGCTGCCATCATTCTTGTTTGTAGTTTGTTTTATGTCAGATGTTGCAAGTAATGTTGGCAGCTTCCATGTCTGTCTGTCGATAGAACAGACACCTTTATCTCACACTTAGTGTTGGCAGCTACAGCAGCTTTTGTGTTTATGGACTGCATTTATCCTATGCCCAGGAAACTTTTTTTTTCAGCCCCAAAATGTGTAATTAAAAAGTTGCAGAGTATCGATAGTAAAGCTTACAAGATAGCTCTTGGTGTCCCGGTTCATACATCAACTTTAAGAACTTATATGGAGATCGGAATATTGCCTTTTGAAGAAAATATGAACTTGCATGTGCAAAATATATTGTAAGATGTCATACACTACAAAATCTTAATACCAGTGAAACAGAATTAAATCAGAAATAAATTTTTCTTAAATGGGCACACAAAACATTGATTCTCTAAAATTGATAGCCTCATACACATCTGACTTATTTACAAAAGTAGGCACTGCACCTCAAAGCGTAGCTCCTAGGGTGTCTTTTAGCACTATCCCAGAATGGGAACTTAGTAGAGCAAATTATGACATAGACTATACAAGTTTAAGAAAAAGTGATGGACCCTTGCTGCCAACGTATGTTAAATCACATATAAATGAAATTTATATAAATCACCTTAAAATCTATACAGATGGTTCTGTACTAGACAATCATTTGTCTAGTTCAGCATTCATAATTCCATCCTTAAAAATAGAGAAAGGTTACCACCTTAGTAAGAATATTTCCATATTTACTGTGGAACTTGTTGCCATTATTATGGCATTAAACTTTCTTTTTGATTTCTAATATCCTGTATTTCAAATACTACTTTGTGTTGATTCAAAATCAGTCCTACAAGCTTTAAAATTGTCGAATACAAGTGTGAGAGCAGAACTCACATCAGAAGTCTACCACTTCATTCATTTTTTCCATTTACGTGGTTCCTACGTCGATTTTTGTTGGGTTCCATCAAACTGTGGATTATCTGCGAATGAAAGGGTAGACCAATTAACAAAAAGGCTGCTATCATTGAGACTGATTTAACAAAGATATGCATTCCTTTATCCTTACATGAGAAAACTTATAGTCTTTTAAAAGATGTATCCTGGAACTCTATTTCAGATAAGCGAAAAGGCACCAGAAACAAAAAGGGGATATTATTTAACAAGATATCAACAATAAAACAGGTATCAAGAATCGCTACCAAGACTGGATTTAAAAAGTTTGAATTTTAGATTGAGGCTTGATACCTTTAAAACCAAATTCTGTAAACATGTGAACTTGTATTTGTGGCCAGCAAATCACTCCGTTCTATCTACTTTTTGTGTGCGATAGAATGAAACCCTACATACTTGCTTGGTTGTTGAACACTGAACCGTCAAAGTCAATCTTTGAAGACGTCATCTCCAATGAATCAAACATTTTTGACTGATTAACTGATTAAGAGCCCAGTTGGCCATTTACTTTAACATCTATGTTATTTTCCCCATTTGGTGGTAGTTGCTTATTTAGTATTTCTTTTAATGTTTTGGATTCAGTTATGTGGAGGTTTTTGTTGTTTTTTTTTGGGGGGGGGGGTTGGTTGGTTGGTTGTTTTTTTTATTATTATTTTTTATCTAGGCCTAATTGCATTATACATACCTACGTACGCCCCAAATCAACACCAACCGTTCACATGCATACACCCTAAAACACCACATGCACACACTCATATCACTTACATACTGTCTAAGGTCACTGTTAGGTGGATAGTTGTTAAATTAAAGAACGAACGAACTCACATCCTCTCTCTCTCTCTCTCTCTCTCTCTCTCTCTCTCTCTCTCTCTCTCTCTCTTTCCAGGAACTTTGTTTTGTATGTCTCATGAAAAAACATAGGACTGATTTCATGATATTGATTTTCAGCCTGCTTATAGATTTCACAACAGATGTATGTTAAAAAGTGAACCATAGCAACAGATCACTCTCTGAAGAGTACTTTTCTGTATAACACAATTACAACTGGCTGAATTAGCACATTATACATAATTACAACTGGCTGAATTAGCATACATTTTCTGAGTATTGCTGAACTGAAAAGAAAAGCCAAGACACAACAAACATGTTTTACTGTTATGTATGTCCTTGTAATTTACTGTGTGTGTGTTTATGTGTGTGTGAGAGTACATGCACATGTGCGTAGTGCAAACGTGTGTGTGTGTGTGTGTGTTGAGAGTGCTAGATCAATTGAAAGGTTATGCATGTCTTCGCACAGATCTTCAACAACAACAAAAGAGATATATGCTCCTGGAATGATTGTGCCTTTACCATTTGGGATCTTAGTTTTACCTGTCATAAGTTGCAGGGAGATTCTCATGGTTGAAAAAAAAAAAAAAAAAATTGTGTGTGTCTTATCACAAGTCAGTATGTGGGCATCTGGACTTGCCAATGGTGACTACATGAATAATGGATTCATACAGGTTGTGTGTACCGGCAGCCAAAATTAGCATATTGTTTTTCATACTTGAGATCTGTATCTTTGCAAAGTAAATGGGAAAAACATACAAAACACAACAAGAATGAAGTCTCTATCTTCAGTCGTTTTCGAGATATTGCAGTTTAAAGTTGCGACGTTTTTATGCACCTGACAAAATGACATATCTTCCAAGTTTGAAAGCCAATAGTATCATACATGATTGATACATCTGGTTATAAATTGGTGTTCTCAATCTATACAACTTACACTCTTTGAAAAAGCAAGTTCTGTGGGTTCAGTTTGCATGGCTTTTGTGTGATGAAGTGTTAAACTTGTAACAAATTGCAGTTCACAACTTTCGAATTTGCATGATGTGGCTACTTTGAAGCACTGCAGCACAGTAAGAATAGCCATTTCAGAGTTTCCAGTGGCTTGGACAAACTCTCTAGGTTGTACTAAGCAAAAGTCATTTTTTCTGAGGTATCTGCTATAAAACATTTGTGAAAACTTCTGTGCTAAAAACCGGATATATTGCAATTTGGACGGCGGAAAAATGGGGGTAGAATCGCCCGCCACACTTAAAATTGCTATAACTTCTAAACTACTTCATGAACTGTTTCCAAATTTTGTATACAGTTTCTATACAGTATTTCCTGTGAATCAAAGTGTAGATTTTTGTTATTTTGTACCTAACATTTTATTTCCTGTACTAGAATAGTGGCCAACAGGGGCGGAATGATGATGATGTCCAAATTAAAACCGACCGTTTTTCAAAACTTACTGACAGATTTCAACAAAAATTTGGTATGATGTTGTCTGTATTGTTATTTATAAAATAATGTTATTTTTGCTGTTTCTGACAAGTGCTGGCAGCCACCAAACAAAAGGTCACTTGCGATAAGGGTGGGAAGTGCACTCTTGCAGACGGGCAGATAGGGTTGACTACATACATAGTTTTTTGTATGCAGCATACTTCAGGCACAGTTCATTGTTAATTGGAACAGACCAGGCATGGCCAGTGGTTGTTTTGGAGACTATGTTGAAGTCACTGGCAAACAAAAATATGCTTTGCACTAAATCTGTGTCTGTCTTGATTGGCCACACAAGCGTGTTGTTTGCAAGAGCAAAATTTCTTCAGAAAATTGTCTACTTTCTCAGGAGAGTGGATCTGTGACACACTGCCAAATCATCATCATAGAAAACTACGTTCTGGCCAATTTTGGTAAAGACAAGTCTTCCAGAAGGCAGTCAGTGGCATGTTCATTGATTTCATCATTAATGCAGCATGATTGCATCCTAAAAATGGGTGATAACTTCTTATGTCTCCATCTCTTCCTCGGTCACCATCACTTTATCAGTCCCCAAGCCCAACTGCTCTGCTCAGGAAAAGTTGAAGTGGAGACACAGCTCACACCTCATCCACTTTATCCTGGTCTGGTGGTCCTCCAACTGACAACACAGCCAATAGTAAACACTGGTAAAGACTGTGGCCTATATAAAGGTTTTGGGTGACCAACCACCCACGAACCCTGGCATGTTAGGTAAAGGCTGTGGCCTATATGAAGGTTATGGGTGACCAGCCACCCACAAGCTCTGGCATGTGAGAATGCTTCTTTGATTGGTATGGGTGACATGCCACCCACAGTATCTGACAAGGATTATAAGCTTTTATTATTTTCTCCTTTATCTACCACCAAAACACCACAATATTTAATGGGGGCAAGCACAAGTACATAATGAACAAAGTCATAAAACTTAGTTACATATTATGAAAACTGAGTTAGTTTTGAAGATCTAAATGACAGTCTGGGTAATTTTTCACCCACAAGCTCTGGCAAAGGTTAAACAAATTATATGAAAAATGTGGATGCATTTTCTCAGTAAAAGAAAAAAAAAAGGAAAGGAAAGAAAAAAAACATTAAAGCATGGCACAGGATCACTTAGCTGAAGTGCGAGTGCATGCTTTTATGTATATTTCCCTGTCTCTGTTTCATCATTGTGCGATATCATGTGGTGTGTGTGTGTGTGTGTGTGTGTGTGTGTGTGTGTGTGTGTGTAATTACTGAAAAACAAAAAAAAAAAAAAACCACATTAAAGCATGGAACTGAACCACTTAATTGAACTGTGAGTGCATGCTTTCATGTAAATTTCCCTGTTTTTCTTCATCATTGTGCAATATGTGGTGGTGTGTGTGTGTGTGTGTGTGTGTGTGTGTGAAACTAGACAAAAAATTAAACCATGGCATAGGACCACTTATCTTAACTATGAGTGCATGCTTTTATGTAAATTTCCCTGTCTGTTTTTCATCATTGTGTGATATGTGGTGTGTGTGTGTGTGTGTGTGTGTGTGTGTGGTTACTGCTCTCTGTCCATTCCTTATAATTTGATTTTAGTATCTGTTGTTCTTTGTAAGCAAAAAATGTATGGCATGTTCTTTGTAAACAAAAGGTACATCCTCTGCAACACATTATTTTGTCGACAGGGTGTGATTTTAAGCATTGCCAATAACATGTTAAGTATTTCATCATTATGATTTTGAATGAACTTGTTGATTTAATCATTGTGAATGTAAAAGAACATAAATATGCATTATAATGCTTTTTTTTTAACAAAAGATAGAATTAAAGAAAGATTTAACTTTATTTTGGACTGTACCTTTTTATCAACCACTCTGTTTATTCAGCATGTTTGTGCTGTTACAGCAATATACATAACTGTGGAGCATAACATACAATCACCAAAAAATATCATAAATGTTTACTGTCACAACAATGTAATGTCTTGGCAATGCAATGCTACTGTAGTTGTATTCTAGCAGTTTTACTTGAAAGTATCACTAAGTGTTCAAAGCCTTGCTGTGTTTGCCAGTAAGGAGGGGAGGGGTGGGGAGGGGGGAGAAAGCAAATCCAATACATACAGTTCAATTACAGAAATTTCAAAAAACACTAGGGAAAAAAATTAGATTGCTAAGCTAAACTTCGTTGAGTCGGGTTGACTCAACAGTGACACCCCCTCACCCCCTCCTCCCCCATACCCCAACCCCCACTACACCCTCCTTACTGTTCAACTTCAGACTCTGTTCTCTCTCTCTCTCTCTCTCTCTCTCTTTTATACCACCAAACACGCTTTCCACACCGAGTATGACAGTAACGATCGGTGTTTCGATTGATGGTCATTATCAGAAGACAGTGCTTTCAGAATTCAAAGCCTCGGACCGTCTTGTATGAGCGGTTGTGGCTTCCGGTTCGAATATCTGTCTCAAACAGGTGTTTTTAACTACGATTTTCTCTGTAATCGTGTATTGGAATCAGTAACCAGTTCACAAATACATGAATCGACATAAGTGAAGCCCATTACTGATATCTATTTTCATTAGTTTGTCTTAAAAAAAAAATACGATCGCTTCGAACAGCGCAACGCGTGGGACTTTTCCGACCTGTTTAATCTTGACAAACACGGCTGAATTACGAACAAAATAACTAAGCATTGGCACAGTATTAAGCGAATTAAAATAATTGAATCGTTTCATTTATGTTCTCGTTTGTTATTATATGCGGTATCTTACCAAATGTCTTGCAATTCAACAACGATTAGCGCATTCGACTCGGTCATTGTCGGATCTTGGCTTCGTTCCGCCATTGTTGAAATCTTCGACAAGGAGCAAATGTTTGCATTTGGTACCTTCGCTTTGATTGGCTTGCGCTTTGCGAGCATTCAACCAATCGCTTAGCTTGATACACCAATGAATGCAGGAGAGAACGGCCTTTCTAGCGCATTGTTAATGTGTATGTTTTTTTCGCAAGTTTTTTAGCAACGACGCTGGAAAGACAACACTTGTAACAAGCCTCATAAAAACTTCGATTCTAATCAATTAAACGCATCGTACCAAAAAAAATTAGACTGAAATAAAGCTTGAACATGCTCTTGTATTCTGACCTATTTAAATGCCAGTGAATGGAATGAACACATTGTAAGTGTTGATTTTCGACACAGTGTAGTTCGAACGCTCGGCCAAATGGCGCCTGTGACGTTTCGGGATGTGTGACGCGCTTCGTTTTCGTGTGAACGGATGGGTGTATTTGGAATAAAACAATCATCGTACCGTCTATTGAAAACACAAATAAACAACACAGAGTTCAAAAGGAAACTGTATTCTTTATTCTTCACAATTTTCATCTGATTCTAAACGCGTTATTCATAGATATACTGCCAATTGAAAAAACAGCATATTTTTCACTCGGCTGAACTTTCCCGTACGCTGAAAAAAGGGCTGCTCTCTCTCTCTCTCTCTCTCTCTAAAGTATTTTAATGTCTGATGTCATGACCAAAAGGATTTCAGTGGAGAGAACGGAAGTGATTTCTTGGATTTTTTATTTTACAGATTTTGCGTCTGATGAAAGAAAGTTATGTTACTATGTGACCAGTCCCCACAAAATCAACTATAGGTCATTTGAAGCTGATTTGGAACAACATGGACATTAACGTAAAGGGGCTTAGGGGTCAGAATTGAGGATTTAAAACATTGTGCAGAAATATTTTTATTATTAACCATAAATACACAGGATGGTGGGTCACTTTAAAAAATCCTTTCACATGGAGTGACTTCTTAAAATCTCTGTCTAGATTCTTTTAATGAAAAGATGCATTTTGATGGAGTGACGAAATGAGAGAATACGTTGATGGAGTTTCTTTCATCCATTCTTTGTCACTAGATTCATTCAAAATGAGAGAATACGTTGATGGAGTGACTTCTTTGAAAGTTAGTAAATGTTGAAAGAGAAATGAGAGAATGCGTTGATGGAGTGACTTCTTTCATCCATTCTTTGTCACTAGATTCATGTTGAAAGACAAAATGAGAGAATACGTTGATGGAGTGACTTCTTTCATCCATTCTCTGTCACTAGATTCATGTTGAAAGACAAAATGAGAGAATGCGTTGATGGAGTGTTCTTTCACTTCTTTCACTACCCATGTTCAAAATGAGAGAATGCGTTGTCTTCTTTCTAGATTCTAGATTCATGTTGAAAGACAAAATGAGAGAATACGTTGATGGAGTGACTTCTTTCACCCATTCTCTGTCACTAGATTCATGTTGAAAGACAAAATGAGAGAATACGTTTGTACTCCAACTGTGGATTTAAAGTCATTCTCATGCTATGGAAAGCACTGACCAATGAACTCAAAATGATCACCATAGGAAACGCAAACTTCAATTTTGTCCAGCTTCTAGAGCTTATTTTAATGATGCTTAGCATTGTCAGCAGCATTCTTTCTAGCTTTCACATCAAAATTTGTTAGAAATGCTTGGCTGATTTCACGGGTACAGGTAATGTTTTTGTGTGATCAGGTGATGGGGAATGCCAGCGAGTTTCAGCCAGATCTCCAGCTGGTGATTGACAACGTCAGTTTTGAACATCATCAGGTGCGTGACATCTGTTTGTAAGTTGTTTTGGCGTATCTCCCACTCTCCCCCCCCCCCCCCCCCCCCCCTCCCTGGTGCCCCCAGCACCTCCTCTCCCACTCCATTGTTTTTCTTTTATATGTGTGACCTTGTCACTTCAAAGTCAGAGGGACGTCAGATTGTAATGGTTTGTGTAGTGGAGAATGAAAAAACAAATGATGTGGAGCATTGATTTTTAGCTGGATTGGAATCTGTGCTCGCTCATTTTGGGCTTCGGGGGGAGGCTTTGAATATGTGGGCGCTCATCTAATGAATGAAAAGATTTCAGTTTCATGTAATTTGCTTTTTTGTTCTTTTTCCTTCTTTCTTTTTCTGTTCTATAAAGAAAATGGCTGGTACATAGCTTCCATGGAGACTTTGTAGAGTACATGTGAAAGCTGCACATGTTTAATCTAATGCATAACTTTTTTAATTGAAAAAGATTTTGTGCACTGACATCATGTGTCTGATTTAGAAAAGATCTGCAGCACTTAAAAGGGAATACAATATCTAAACTTCCAATATTTGCTCTGTGCGGGGCATAGATTTCTAAAAGAGGTTCTCCTTACCTCTGTGTCCTGGTTTTGTCTCCTACTGGCTGCAAGGAAGCCCCCCCCCCCCTCCCTATATCCCCCATACCTCCCCAGCCACATGCTGTGCACTTCAAGATCCTAAGACTTCATTTTGTCTTGGTTTCTAGACCTCTTTCCTTTTTGCCTTGGGGACTTGGTGTCAGGGCTTGTTTGGTGGTGTAGGTGGGAGGTCTGCAGAGCAGAACTGTAAGCTGCTCTTCCTCATTAAATATCAGCATCTCCAGGCATCGGGTCAGTTCCCTGGCAAAGGTCTTTGTTGCCAATGGTATGAAACTAGTGCATTTTTTCCCACACATGGTTGTTGATGGAAAGTGCCTGCTCTTTTCTTGGTGCTTATTGCTGGTGTTATCCTCCGAGTTTGAGCTCCACAAAGTAGGCAGACTTGATGTTGGTATTAGAGATCCTGGTCTTGGTTTGTTAGGAGATCCTGGTCTTGGTTTGTTGGGAGGTCCTGGTCTTAGTTTGTTAGCATATCCTGGTCTTGGTTTGTTGGGAGATCCTGGTCTTGGTTTGTTGGGAGATCCTGCTGGTCTTGGTTTGTTGGGAGCTCCTGGTCTTGGTTTGTTGAGGGAGCACTTGGGGAACTTCCAGTGTTCTTCAGGAATAGATAATGTGCAAGACTGGAGATGACATTTTGTGATGGTTTGTCTGTCTGTCTGTGTGGGTGCTGTTTGTGGGAATGGTAGCTGCTGGTAAGAGAGCTCATGGTGTTGTCACTGAAGTGTTTGATGTGTTAGGACTGCTTTGTCACTGAAGTGTTTGACGTGTTAGGACTGCTTTGTCACTGAAGTGTTTGATGTGTTAGGAGGACTGCTTTGTCACTGAAGTGTTTGATGTGTTAGGACTGCTTTGTCACTGAAGTGTGTTTGATGTGTTAGGACTGCTTTGTCACTGAAGTGTTTGATGTGTTCAGACTGCTTTGTCACTGAAGTGTTTGATGTGTTAGGACTGCTTTGTCACTGAAGTGTTTGACGTGTTAGGACTGCTTTGTCACTGAAGTGTTTGATGTGTTCAGACTGCTTTGTCACTGAGTGTTTGTTTGATGTGTTAGGACTGCTTTGTCACTGAAGTGTTTGACGTGTTAGGACTGCTTTGTCACTGAAGTGATTCATGTCATGTGACAGTGTGTTGACAGGGAATGTTGTGGTGACTGGAGTCTGTCTGCCTGCCTGCCTCTCTGTATTGTCTGTCTCTGTATCATGTCTTTCTGTCTCTGTATCATGTCTTTCTGTCTCTGTATCATGTCTTTCTGTCTCTGTCTGTGTGTCATGTCTTTTAGCTTGGAAGATTTATTTCAACCAATAGTTGGCCTTTGATTTACATTGTATGGCAAACTTGTGTGGATATGTTTCTGTTAATTTATGACATGTTAATGTTTGTCTGGGCTTCGTATAAAAGGAAACTATTTTTGGATAATTCAGAAAAATACACACTCGCACATCTACATACACCTGCACACACACACACACACACACACCTGTGCATGCGCGCACGCACACACACACACACAAACATGCACAAAGATGGAAAAATATAACAAATGGAAAGAGGGAAGGACAAGCATTATTGGTCAGTTGTGTGTGTTTAGAGAGAGTGTGTGTGTGTGTCAGTGTGAGTGTGTATGTGTTCTACATAGATGTCTGTAGGAATGTCAACAGCTGGTAGGAAATTTGCTGAGGGAAATGGTGGAGTGGTGTGAGTGTTGCATGGTTCATGAATATGCAATGATTGATGTAGGTTTTTTTTTTTCACTGGTGCCATGGCATTGACAGTCTGTTGATGAGGAATGTTTTGATACATGATTGGTGTCATGGCATTGACAGTCTGTTGATGAGGAATGTTTTGATACAGTGATTGATTGTGTCATGGCACTGACAGTCTGTTGATGAGGAATGTTTTGATACAATGATTGGTGTCATGGCATTGTCAGTCTGTTGATGAGGAATGTTTTGATCAATGATTGGGTGTTAGGTCTCTGTCTTCTGTCTCACTGTTTCTCTCTTTGTCTGTTGTCTGCGTTTTCTTCTGTCTCTTCTGTCTCTCTGTCTCTCTCTCTCTCTGTCTCTGTCTGTCTCTCTCTCTCTGTCTCTCTCTCTCTCTCTCTGTCTCTCTATATATATATATATATATATATATATATATATATATATGGGTATTTGCTTTCATTGTGAAAATGTTAGTGTGTTTATGTGTGGTACATGTCTGCATGAAAGGGCTGAGATAGAAGGGGTGGGGGGGGGGGGGGGGGGGGGGGTGGACACAGTGTTTGGCCAAGCTGTGTCTGTTTATTGGCTTTTACGGATTTACAGTTGTAATGATCACAATTCAGCATGATTGAATGCACCTCACAGCTCATTGGCAGTATTTACTTCAGCTCAGTAAAAAAAGAGACTCATTCAAGGGGGCTCAGTCTGAAGGTCTTTCCCAAACCATGCTACTGAGGCAGTGCTCACTCAGTTTTCTACTGCTGTAAACAGGTAGTAAATGAAGACTTCTCAGCGCTCACAGACCAGGACACAGAATAGTGACTGGCTGTGCATCACAGCCACAGATGTAAAGTCTAGTCCACATCAGCTGATCCCACCAATAACAGTAGGTTTGCTTAGGGCTGGCAGGATGTGTGGGGACTCCATAATGTGCTAGGTCTCAATCTCATCTTTGTCCATGGCAGGCCTTGTGGCCTGCTTTGTGCTCAGTCGAGTAGGAAAGATTACGTGCCTAGAGTAAGTGTCCAGAAGCCACTTGAAACTTTTTTGTTTGATGGTATTCCAGATTTTGGCGATGCGACTATGCTCCCTGTTTTTTAATAGAACAAATGTGAATATGTATGTTCACTTCCAAAGAATAAAAGCCTTTAATATATAAAACATTTTTCTGTTCAGTGTTTTCGAAAGTATGAATGAAATCATTCTTTATCTGCTATTTTAAGTTTCAGATCAAACCGTCAAAATACAAGATGTTTTGAAAAAAAGAAAGTGATTTTTTTTATTTCTGTATGACTTGCCAGTAATGATCTCAAAGAAAAGTACCTGGGAAGCTAAAACAACAAACTAGTTTTTTTTCCAAGCATCCTGACTGCCTGTGGTAAAGGTATCAGGTCATAAGGCAAGGCAGAAGACGAGGAGAACACAGAGCTGTGGAGTCACTGTGGTGGTGCCTGTTGTAGGATCCACCATGATGGTGCCCAACATCTCCCAACACTACTTGCTAAGCATCCACTGACAACAATCATCATTACAAAAGCAGGCGTTCCACACTGGAGAGAGCGCGAGCACATCCATTGGAAACTTCCTGTGAACCAGCTGACTCTCTAATTTCAACAAGAGTGTGGACATGGAGAGAAAGTTGAAAGGGAGGTCATCACTGGTCTTTTATGAACTTCAAAGTGGAATTTTATCCTGAAGGAAATTTCCACATTGAAATTATTGTGAGGTATTTTTACTGCCTCTTTAAGACCGCAGACTCCTTTCCGATGAGATGGCTGGTGTCAAAGGTGCAAAGGTACAAAGTCTATGAAAGAGTGGATAATGTACTGGTTCTTTCAACTGTCATGACAAAATATTTTTTTTTTTTTTCCTTTTCTTTTTTTGGCTATAGTGTATTCCAGTAAAGTGAGTGTAAAAAACATATTCTATCAAATATTAATCTAACACGTTTGCCCACCCCCCCCCCCCCCCCCCCCCCCCCTCTCCTTTTCCTCCTCGAGCCGAGCCATACATTTGATCTTTAAAAGAAAGAAAAGTTTTGGGAAAACTGTCTGTGCCTTCTGCTTTGTTTTTTGTTGTTGTTTTTTTATCCCTTGTTTCTTTCTTTTTTTTTTTCATTTGTTTGTCTGTTGGTGTTATATCATCTGTGGTCTCTCTGTGGCACACTTGCTGCCCTGCTTCAACCCTTCCTACGAAACTATCACCACAGACTCTTTGGGGAACTTCTGACATTGGGTCGTCAAGAGGCACCCCACCAGAAGAGATGCTGCACTGCTGCTGGGTTATTTTGCGTTGTGTTCCGCGGTGCCTTTTCTGATCCAGCTTACATTGAACACTGCATACAGAGATGTTAAATTGGACAAGAAAAAAATAAATCTGATGGGACTCGAACCCACAAGTTCCCAGCCATTGTGCTGCCTTAACCATTGACCTGTGGCAGCTGGCACTGACAGGTTTTTAAATAAATCTGATGGGACTCAAACCCACAAGTTCCCAGCCATTGTGCTGCTAACCATTGACCTGTGGCAGCTGGCACCAGGGTTTTAAATAAACCTGTGGGGTTCCCAGCCATTGTGCTGCTGTAACCATTGACCTGTGGCAGCTGGCACTGACAGGCCTTTGGTTTGGCAGGGTACTGGGTTCCTTGCTGTCAGCGCACCTGATCATCCTGGATCCCCAGCAGCCATGGCTCCAACGGACTACGATGGAGAGCTGCTGTCCATGGCCCACGACCTGGCCTTCCGACTGCTGCCTGCTTTTGACTCTCTGCCGCCACCGGCATCCCCCATCCACAGGTAGGTGTCTCTGATACTTGTTCATTGGGATCTCATTTTTTGCTGACTTGAGATGGAGAAAACTGCAGAATAAGGCAGAACCACCAATGTAAACACTCAGCATCAGGTGCAGGGCAATGGTTAGTTTAACCCTTTCAGCCTTGACATGGTGGCTGCATGTGTATACTATCCAGCCTTCGGTGTTTGGGCCATTCATAAAAAAAAAAAAAAAAAAAAAAAAAAAAAAATGGGGCTGCTTTTCTTAAAACTGCCATTACTCTGGATTGGAACATAACAGGGGCTCTCAGTTACAGAAATATGTGTAGATTTAAACATGTTCATTTTTTCATTGTTACTTTCGTTTTTCCTGTGCTTGGTCCCTGATGAATAGGGGCTGAAACAGATCCTTCATGACTTCTTTAGTACTTGATATTCCCATGGGTTGTGTTATTGCATTTGTGATAAAATGCAAATAAAACTGAACTGTATTGTAGTTGAGTTTTTTCAACAACTCTGTAAGTTTACATGACTTTTGTATCAATACTTTTAGAGTTATTTGTTAAAAGGATATACCAGTATGATTACATGTAAAACTTGCTGCAGCGCAAGGTTGCTTCCTTGGCTCATGATATGTAAATAATGCTTAAAAAAAAAAACTCTCCAAATCATTTGAATTTCACTCACTCAAAGTAGCACATCACACACACACACACACACACACACACACACACACACACACACACACACACACACACACACACAGGCTTCAAAATACTTTTCCTGTACTTATTATCTGTGCATGGAATTAGAGTTTAAAATTACTACATTTGAACCACGATCATATACGACTATCAAATTGAAGAAAAGAAGAACAATCTAATGCTGACAGCCGACTGTGGGGAGGATTGTTTTGTGCATGTTATGGATATTCTTTGTGATGTCTAAGGGAGACAAATATGTCATTTTTTTTTTTTTCTTACTTGCTGGTCTTTTTCATATAGTATTGATAAGCATTATTTTGCACCTTGTTTTGAGTTTTCATTTGTATTTTGTCATGAGTTGAGGTGTCTTGACCAAAGAGCTGCTGTGTGTAGTATTTAGTTTGATGTTGTGTTCATTGGGATGCTGGGGTTTAGCACTGTCAGTCTTTTGACTCAGCTTTTGAACAATTCTCGTCTTTGGTAACTTTTTTTTTTTCCTTTCTGGACTGTGGTTATGTCTTTGTTCAGGAAATGTTTTTTGTTCTTTTCCCCTGAAACGGCTGTACAGGTGGACACAACTATCCATTCTGCCATGTCTCTGTGCTCATGTGGCAGAATGTCTGTATATTGTGGCATTTATCTAAATGATTTTTTCTGTCTTTTTTTTTTTCTTAATACAGTTTTTAAAAATCTTCACAGAGAGCAATCAGTAATAGCTTCTTGTCATGAGGTCAATCCCCGAGAAGAAAGACTACACTGCTTCTGAGTCACTTTAGAGGTGTTCAATGTTGTCTGTTCCCATCCACCTTAAGAAAGAAGACTACACTGCTTCTGAGTCACATGTTCAGTGTTGCTTAAGAAGAAAGACTACACTGCTGAGAGAGATGTTCAGTGTTGTCTGTTCCCATCCACCTTAAGAAGAAAGACTACACTGCTTCTGAGTCAGTTTTAGAGATGTTCAGTGTTGTCTGTTCCCATCCACCTTAAGAAGAAAGACTGCACTGCTTCTGTCTGTTCCATGTTGTCCATCCACCTAAGAAGAAAGACTACACTGCTTCTGAGTCACTTTAGAGGTGTTCAGTGTTGTCTGTTCCCATCCACCTTAAGAAGAAAGACTACACTGCTTCTGAGTCACTCTAGAGGTGTTCAGTGTTGTCTGTTCCCATCCACCTTA
Source organism: Conus betulinus (assembly GCA_016801955.1). NCBI lineage: Eukaryota > Metazoa > Mollusca > Gastropoda > Neogastropoda > Conidae > Conus > Conus betulinus. The sequence goes on along the minus strand of JADBJO010001143.1, from coordinate 23,189 downwards.
AGCAGAAAACAGCCTTCTGAGCCCCATAGTATCAATAACATTTTCATAGTGGCAGATCAAACATGAATGTCCATTATTTTAGATATACCAACAACTTTGAGATTTTAGCGATGCCAACAACTTTAAGATGAATTTACTATGGGCCAAGATATGGACAAGAAATTGGAAAAACAGACTCACAATGAGAACAGGGCAAGAACAATCACAGAATTTGATTTCATTATAAATCTTTTTTTCCTCCGGTGTGCGTGTGTGTGTGTGTGTGTGTGTGTGTGTGTGTGTGTGTGTGTGTGTGTGTGTGTGTGTGTGTGTGTGTGTGTGTGTGTGTGCTTATCAGTGTTGTCATGATGTCCGCTTTGAAATGAGTATTTCATTTAAATCCATTTTCACCATTGTTTGAACTGTAGTTTATATTATCATGTCTTTTTTTTACTATTCCATCTGTTCCAAGTGACTCTCAATCCAAGTTTTGCGTCAATTAGTGTTAGGTAATTGCTATGGAAGACGTCATCAAGCGGTTGTTGTTTATCAGAGGTTTGGGATGGCTGTGCCAGTGTGTTAGAAAGTGTGGACGTTGTTTAATTCAGTCTTGTTCAGTATTTCGGTTTTTTTTTTTTTGACATCATCATCGGTTCAAGTTCAAGTTTCTGCATCTCCTTTTGTGTACTTTCCACATAGAACTTTGTTTC
>JADBJO010001143.1:0-17500 GCA_016801955.1 Conus betulinus | reverse complement strand
ACACACAACAGAAAATCTTTTGATTTGATCTTTATTAGAACCAGAGATATTAGCATCAACCTGCAGACAAAATTCTCCACTTTTCTGCCATTTTTGCCAAATTTGAAAATCTGTCATAGTTGAGCAACAATTTATTGTAAAACTAATTCACTGAACAGCTTCAGGATTACAGGATCATTTCTTGCTATTGTGTAGATGAAGCCTATTTGATTTGAAGCTTATATCTGTGTTCATGTTGGCATACCATAAGGCCAGAGTTGTTGAATTTCTCATCAAAATGGCAAAATAGGCAAAAAGTGCTAAAAAATTTGAACAACTGTAGAATCCATATAAATTTTATCTTCTGATTTAAAACATTTAAATTGCAATGTGTTCAGCTGATGGAGATCTTTAAAATAACACCACAGAAGTATATATTTATTACATATTAAATTTTACCACCACCACCACCACAACCTCCTCCCTGCCACCCACCTCCCCGCCCTCCTCCCACCCCCCCTGGGCTTTCCTGTTCCTCCCCCAGTTCCAGCATTGCACAAATGATCCATCTTGCCTGCTACCACCAGTCAGCACATAAGACATGTCAACAATCTTCAGTGAGTCAGGAGTTCACAGTCACAGAAAACACAGGCATTTGTGAGCCTCATATTTTCTGCGAATGCTCATCAGTTGATCTGTTGGCAGTGTCCAAAATCTTCCTGAGATAGTTGTCCTAGTCAAGCCAGTGGTAATGACAAACCATCAATGGATCTGTTGGCAGTGTCCAAAATCTTCCTGTGATAGTTGTCCTAGTCAAGCAGTGGTAATGACAAACCTGGCATCAACTCTTGCATTTTTAGAGGGCTGAGGCCATTTAAAGATTGTTCTTTTCTTGTGGCTTTGGGACATGAAAGTGATGACTGCCTTGGAGTCGCTGATGGTAACCAGCGCTTAACCAACATAAAGATCATTTTCATACCCCACTGCTACAGGGATACCAGGCCTAGTGTCTTTGAAATTCAGACTGAAATCTGGAACTTCAATCTGCACGTCTTCCTCCTTGACCATGAAATTGTCTACAGGCTGTAAAATTTCTTGTCTTCTCCCTCGTCCAGTTGCCAGAAAGGCATGTTGCAAATCAGCAAACCCCAGTATCATGTAGACACACTGGACACTGACTCGCATGTAGACGCACCGACTCATGTTCAGGGGGCAAACAACAGGAAAAAAAAAACAGCATCACCGCAGTTAAAAGTTATTACTGTACTATGTAATCCGGTCCATCTAGCATCCTCTTGCAGTTGCACTCTTCCTTACCACATGCATGTACACAGATAAATGCATACTGCAGACAAGGAAATGTGGAAAGAAGCATATAAATGATTCACATTTAGTTATTCATCAATTTAAATCTAGATAAATGAAATAGATAAATGAGGAGCTGGTGTAACATTTTCTTGATTATTGTATAATCTTGGAAAGAAGTTTGGGGAGGGGGGGGGGGGGGGGGTTGGGAGGGGCTGATCTGTGAAGCATTTTAATCATTTATTCACTTATTCATTTTTAAAAAAAAAATTTCTTATTTGTTATTCAAATGATTTTCAATACCAACAGCAGTGCGAAAACAGAATCTCTTCCATGGACATGATCCTTTAGTTTGTGCTCGACGCATTTACAAGCACGTTGGTTAACTCCCTGTGTGTTTCATGATTCTAACTTTGTAAGCCCATTATTTGTAAAATACAAGTCATCCAAACCTAAAATTAATTAGCATAACAACTGAATCTATTAAAAAATGATCTCTGACTTGCCATGTTATTATGCTGATTGGAATACTAGTAATTCGACCACAAAGGATCAACTCTGAACAAAGCACAAGCGTTAGCAACTTGTAACTTGTGACAGAAGCACTGTCGATCATAGTACGAGTTTAAGCAGAACAGAGGACATGATTCATAAACTAACGAAATTGACAGCTGTTATGCGTGCTATGTTTGCTTATAATATGGTTTGATATCACTTTTAATGTTGATACTTGCCAGTCGCTTCGAATAGCACCGAACATGGTGTGCACCTTGCTGGTTGAACACTCCCACCATTTTTACCACAGCCAAAGTTGGTTAACCAATGACTATTGCTCTTTTAAGGGGAAGCTGCGCTTCCCCATGATGTCAAAGAGAAAATGACCAATCAAGTTAGAAAGAGTAAAAATAGTTCTTTCCAGTGGATATATTTGCTTCACATAGTTCAGTGCAATATTTGAGGTAGAAATTTTGCTTTCAAAGTTTTCAGTGGAAATGTTTTAAACACTTCCTCCTATCATCAAAATTAACATAATTTATATCATATTGAAGGAAAAATAACCAAGGAATAACTCTGTGATAATTTTAAGCGTGTATCCTTAATAGGGTGGCGAAGCTGAGGTCATGAATTGACCTACCCATTTTTCCAACTGCCAAGTATCGGCAACGTGCGGCTGGTCAGCGCCATTACCAGTGTATTTTTAAAAAATCATAAGCAAAGACTCGCTCATTACACATACAGACAATATACACCATTCATTAGAGAAATGTTTAATCATTAATTAATAAGCAGTTACTTTCAAAACAATGCATACACAAACAACGGAGCATTTGCAATGTGAAAACCATGAAAACATGAGGATGAGAGCAGTCTGGGGTAGTTTTTTTTGCCTTAGGCTGCCGGTACCTACTGTATCTGCCAAACATGAACAAGTGAATCACAAGACAAAACACAACGTGTTTCAACCTCTTAGGTCATCTTCAGGCAAAATAAATATCATTCAGGACAGCAAATCTGAAGAATGAGCGGTCACTCACTTACCTCACTGAATTCGGTGTAGGATGGGCATTAAATCAGTGCCCATCTTGTGCTGAATTCAATCAATGCCCATCTTGTGCTGAATTCAATCAGTGCCCATCTTGTGCTGAATTCAATCAATGCCCATCTTGTGCCGGAATCAGTGAGATAGTGATTGCTCATTCTTCATTTTTGTTGTCCTGAATGTTGTCTGTCTTGCCTGAAGAAGACCTAAGAGGTCAAAACGTGTCGTCGTGTTTTGTCTTGTGGCTGTACATGTTTGGCAGATACTGTACTTACTTTTTTTTTTAAGATTTGTTTAGATCTCCACCTGCAGTCACCTCATTGTCAACTACTTATGAAAATGGTGTGAAAAGAGCAAAACTGCAAATCCAAATTGCATCACATCTGTATAAAAAAAAAAAAAAAAAAAAAAAGCTTTAAGCAGACTCTGTTCATGTGCTGTTTATAAGTGGCCTCTTATTGTTGATGCCAGTCTCAGGTGAAAAAAAATGGTCTGTTTCTGTGTTGTTCAAACTGATCACTCGTTTTTTTATACCTGGACTGCACAAGCAGAGTGAAAATCGTAATTAAAATCTACAGTTGTGAACAAAATGAAATAAAAAGCAAAAAACATGAACCACTGAACTCCACGCAGTGTCTCCAGTTATGTGTCAGCTCATGACTGATGTTGGGTGTTACCAGCAGACTGCAGTGCGGGAGCTGTGGCAGGATGAGCTGGGTGTAGCTGTGGTATTGGGGAGTTGCAAAGAGTTGCATTGGAGTTATGTCACTGAAGAGCCTGGGATGACGAGACAGAAAAAGCAAATGAGGAAACAGAAATGAGAAAAGAACAAAAGGAAATGGGGAAAGAACTAATAGGGTATGGCATACTGATGCAGTGTGTGTGTGTGTGTGTGTGTGTGTATGTGTGTGTGGTTAAGTCAGGGTAAGTGCAAAACCCTGCTGGTCAAATTATTTTTGTTCACTGATTGGCCAAGAGGAAAGCAAGATTACTGTCTAGCCCTGCTCATATTCTTCTCATGCATGCAGATATCATATGTACTGTTTATTTGGAACAAACATGTGTTTTTAAGTCCGTCTTGGATGTGGTGAGAGAATGTGATTTTCCAAGTGACTGAAGTAATTTTTTCCATGTAGCTGAGGTTTTTACAAAAAAGTAAGTACTTTGTTTTTGCTCTTTGTTTGTTTTTTTCAGTGTGGGCAGTTGCTCTTTGTTTTTTTTTTCAGTGTGGGCAGTTGCTCTTGTTTATTTTTCAGTGTGGGCAGTTGCGGGAGACGAGTGTCAGAGGAAAAGGGGAACTAATGTGAAAGTGTGTAGATGGGATGTAATTCAGACAGATGGTCTGATGTTGAAGAAAGTGTGTAGATGGGATGTCATTCAGACAGATGGTCTGATGTTGAACAAAGTGTGTAGATGGGATGTCATTCAGACAGATGGTCTGATGTTGAACAAAGTGTGTAGATGGGATGTCATTCAGACAGATGGTCTGATGTTGAACAAAGTGTGTAGATGGGATGTCATTCAGACAGATGGTCTGATGTTGAACAAAGTGTGTAGATGGGATGTCATTCAGACAGATGGTCTGATGTTGAACAAAGTGATGGGATGTCATTCAGACAGATGGTCTGATGTTGAACAAAGTGTGTAGATGGGATGTAATTCAGACAGATGGTCTGATGTTGAACAAAGTGTGTAGATGGGATGTCATTCAGACAGATGGTCTGATGTTGAAGAAAGTGTGTAGATGGGATGTAATTCAGACAGATGGTCTGATGTTGAGGAAAATGTGTAGATGGGATGTAATTCAGACAGATGGTCTGATGTGTTGAACAAAGTGTGTAGATGGGATGTCATTCAGACAGATGGTCTGATGTTGAACCTGAGATGACAGACAGGAGAGTGTGGAAAATGTGTAGTGGATACTGTGACAGATTGGCCGCCAGTCAGTGATTGCAGAAGTGGTGTTGCATGTTCAGACTTGGAGGATCTAAAGACTGGTTGAACAGCACTGTTTGCAAGTCTGTGGAGAAGTTGTTCAGGAAGGCTGGCAAGAAGAGAGTTACATTATGTATTTCAGGAGATGCAAAGGCATGGACACCAAAGTGTTGGTCACATTTGAAACAAGGGTGCCTGTGGATATGTCTGAAGCCTGAATTCAGGCAAGTTGATGTAGATTCAGGCAGATTACTGCTTGAAAAATAGTCTGTAAGATGAAGCCAGGCTTTAAAATAGATGTTGTGTATCTTTATATGGCCCAGTTGTCTCAGTTTTTCAGGCAAGACTTCAGACCACACAATGCACTCATGTTGAAGTTTGCGAAGACCTGAAACTAGATGTATGGCATTGGCATATCTACAAATGCTAAGAGACATGTTTTTGGAAAAATAGGACGTCTCGAAATTTATGTCGGTAACCAGCCACTTTATTCACATTATTTATATTCATGCTGTCTCCATGTGTATGGGTTTTAGAGGATGCACATATGCATGTGTTGAGAAAGAAAATGTTCAGTTTCCTTCCTTTTTTCCAGAAAAAGAGCCTTAATTAACCCTCTTGCATGTTTTGCCTGTATCCGGCCGCTGTGTTTGTCTCCCCTGGTGTTCATTACGGCCACAACTGGCCGCACATGCTGCGTTAGTTTCCCTCACACACTGCGACCTTGTTTTAAGTCGAGGCCGGCCAAAAGAAATGGGCATTCCTGAGACGTGTCCAATGAAATCTTAGCAGTAGTATGGGGGTGTGGGAAACAATTCATTCACAAGACCAGGGTTGTGAACTGACCGCATTCCATTGATTTTTCTCAAAAAAATATGAATACTAGGAGCAGTTTTGGGCTGAAAAATGCAAGATGGTTAAACTATTTTACAAGTGAACTTGATGATGGTGTGGAAGAATGTTTGTGCTGTTGTAGTTGCCAACATTGTTGCTCATCACAGTCTTTCTCACTGTTTTTCAGGCCATGTGATCAACATCCAGACAGGGGAATGGGTGAACAAAAGGAGTGTTCTGAGGGCTGGCATGGACTCCTTTTACCAATACCTCATCAAGGGCAGACGCTTTCATAGCAGTCCATATGCTGACACACCTCACCTTTGAAGCGCCATGGTGCATGCCATTCCATGTGATTCATGATTCAACATTTCATTGTTCATATATATTATGAAACTGATTTTTTAAAATGGGAATATTTCATCTGCAGTGTAGCAGAAAGCAAAGTCAGTGAGAAGTGGACAGTAAAATGGTTAAAACATTTAATTCAGACATAAGATATAAAACATAGTATATCATTTAAACTATAGTAACGAACGTACAACAAAGATAAAACATCATACATCACATTTGAGCCACAGTGACAAAGATGTGATGATTGCTGGTTCATATGACATTTGGCATGAGCATTTACATGGAAACTGTATGGAGACCTTGTTCTGAGATGTTCCAACTAATGTAACTTCAAATTTTCTTTTAGATGATGATCAATATTTGTCATAATTTATGATCAATGTTTTTGATGTAATCAAATTTAGACGTGGACTATGATAATACACTGTTGAGATCAGTATTCAGTATTCTAGAAAGGCTTTTTTTTTTTTTCACTTTGACCTACCTTCTCTTTAAAGGTTTGAATTTTAATCATAGTTTTTAATTTGCACTTGACATGGTGTCCCTGGCTGGCTAGACTACTCCATGAATAGTGGCCATGGTCAGGGCTGCCTGTCTCAGCGGTGTTCTCTTCATCACTGCATGGCTTGGTCCATTTCTCTTCCTCTGTTGTTGGTTTATGTGCTGTGGCTCCATGGCTTAGCTGAATTAATGCAACTTTTATGAAGTACATTGTGCAGCTTTTAAGGATGCTAACTTTTTGGCAAAGCTGCCTGAGGAAGGATACTCTGACTGATGCTAGTTCCATGACTCTGCTATTACTGCTGTCTGTAGGCCGCTGTGGCAAATGGATGAATTATCCCCCCTTACTATTATCCCCCCCTTCCCCCCTTGAGAATTGGCTGAATTAGTAGCACTGAAATCTGCAGCTTTGCAAAAAAGTCACCGTGCCTCATGAGAGAGGTGTTCAGTCGTCTGGGCTGCCCTCTCAGATAACCCTGTGTGCTAGTTTTTTGTTTGCTGTTCAGAGAGGTTGGCCTGCTTTGTGCACATGGCCTAAGCCCGCAGCAAACCATCTGGTTGTCAGCTGTGTGTGGCAGACAGCCCGCAGCGAACCATCTGGTTGTCAGCTGTGTGTGGCAGACAGCTCACAGCGAACCATCTGGTTGTCAGCTGTGTGTGTGGCAGACAGACAGCCCACAGCGAACCATCTGGTTGTCAGCTGTGTGTGGCAGACAGCTCGCAGCGAACCATCTGGTTATCAGTTGTGTGTGGCAGACAGCCCGCAGTGTGTGTGGCAGACAGCCCGCAGTGTGTGTGGCAGACAGCTCACAGCGAACCATCTGGTTGTCAGCTGTGTGTACAGCCAGCCAGCCTGTGAAGGAGAGGCAGACACATCAGCAGGAAGTAGTAAATGCCTTCTGCACTTGCCAGCTAACTGTAATGGTGAAAGGCAAGATGCTGGTTTTCTCCCCTCTTGACCTACCACCACCATTCTGGCTGAGACAGTCAGCCAAGGTTCTGTGGGGAAGTATGTCATTCAGGCATGTCAACAGCCCCATGGCAGCAGGGGAATGGTTTCTGACCAAAGAATTGCACTTCATTGGGCCAAGAAAGGAAAATGTGTCGTACTGTGGTGACACACTGTCCTAGGGGAGAGCAACCTGTCTTTCAGTCTGTTGTGATGTTGAAGTCACACAGTGCAATATTCAAGTCACAGGATTGCGAGGTCTGGTTCTTTGAGGCTGTTTGCATGTTTTTATTCCTTGAGATGTTGACTGTGGTCAAGTTCAGTTTAATTACACATACATTACTGTGGTGCAGGCGTAGGCAGGAGTTATATTCCTGTACTAAAGGATTCCAGATTTGGTCCAAGTGCAAAATAAGAGCAATGGCTCTGTCAACCCCACACATGATGACTGATATGGGGGGGGCAGAAAAAAATCTTGCTGTGCTAGTCTGGCAGTGGGAAGGCCCTGGTCATACTGTTGCTGATAATGATTGAGGATTGGTCAGTGGTCGGATGAATGGTGGCCATGTGGAAATTGGTAATGAGCAGAAGCTTCTGGAAAGCGTGTATTGGTATTGCAAAGATATCTTGACTCAAGTATGTTCATTGATGTTCATTGGTGACCGTTTTTCCTCCACCTTGGTTCAGGTTGTTGTTTTTATGGTATGTCTGGTAAAATGTCTGTGTTATTGACCATGGCTTTTAGAAAGAGTTATACTGCTGTCTCTGCTGTGCCAAAGCAATAATGGTTTTCACCATGGTGATGGATCTCTGTGTCAACTATAGTTGTGGATGTGGAAGTCATTCATGCTAAAATGAACTACAAACATGAAACTGCAGAAAGATTTGTTGTCTGATTTTTGACTTGTCAGAATATGATTCATGTGCAAGCCACCCACTATTCCCAACTCTCCTGGTTACATTGTTTACTGCTGTGACCTGAACACACTCCATCCTGTCCTGGTCTCTTCACAAAATGCATGCAAGACATGACCTGGTGAGCTGAGCTACAAGCTGGATGTGAGTTCAGTTCACAGCAATTGAGGTATATAAGCAAAAGAGCCAGTAGGGTTGGTGGTCGGGGATGGTGGATGGCACACACAAACATCATTTTTCTCAGTCCTCTTGCCTTGCATCCTGTCCTGTTCTGTTCTGTTCACAAAATGCATGCAAGACATGACCTGGTGAGCCGAGTTACAAGTTGGGAGTGAGTTCAGTTCACAGCAATTGAGGTATATAAGCAAAATACCCACTAGGGTTGGTGGTCGGGGGGATGGTGGATGGCACACACAAATATCAATTCATGCAAAAGGGAACTTCACAATTTCGAAAAAAACACAGACTTTTCTTTTTTAATGTTGCACCATAAGACAAAGTAGTTCCAAAGGCCACATGACGACACATACACACTTTGTTAATGTTACACCATAATAAGACAAAGTAGTTGCAAAAGACATATACACACACTTTTTTTAATGTTGCACCATAAGACAAAGTAGTTGCAAAGGCCACATGACACATATACACAGGCACAGTTGCAACTTCAGACTGTACACTTTTCACATTCAAACTGCAATGTCACTGTCTCCATGCTGTTGAAATCAACTGATTCATTTTCAAAGAAAGTTAATACCCCTCTGTCATTTCCTTATCTGTATTGCGCACTAAACTCAAAACCTTTTTTTTTCTTTTTGATTTTCGCTTATTCATTATTTGGTGAAAGATTACCAATGGAATGATCTTTGAGGTTATCATTACGTCATTATGTTGAACTTGGATAGCAAGCTCATGCCTTTCTAGAATAGGAACTTTTCCTAATCAAGAAAATACAGAAACAAATCTCTTTCTGTTACTAAAAAAAGCTATAGCATAGTGAAAATAGCCATTAGAACAGGTTCCTGTAATTTAGTGTGCCAAAAAAGATCATCTTGGCATTCACTGTGCAAACTTCCATTGCTTGCAAATGCCACTAAAGTGCAGGACATGCCGGTGACTCCCTAACAACAATCAACATTCATGTCGGAACCAGTCCTATTTTATGAAGATATCCATCTATCATATACCCCAAACGAATAGCGAATGAATGCTCATATAACAAGTTTAATGGCCTATCGTATGCCAAGTTTCACTTCTGGCACAATTTTCCAGGAGGGAAATGTCTCGAAAAGAAAAAAAGCACTGAATACGGTGGGGGAGAGCAGGTGGGGGAGGAAGTAGGATTTGGGCAAGGTCTTGCATATGACAGAGTAATAAAAGACGCAGTTTGTAAGATGCATCTGAAAATGCCTTAGGGACAATTTGAAAAACATCTTTTGAGGACATCTGGAAACAAGGCAATTCTCTCAACATTTTTTTGTGTTGCTGTGGCATAGTCTCATTCAAAAGCCAGTTTGTCTATTATTGGTTGTATGAAATATGGAGTTAGAAAAAGTTATACCAGAAACATGTTGTTTTAGTCCGTCGAGATTTACCCAAGACATCATTGAAGTGCAGTTTCCAAGGAGTCCATTTTCTGTCTTGAAGTGTCTGCCTGCAGGATGTAACTGCTCATCATGGAAGGCACCAAGTCTGGAACAAAACAACATACATTACTCCGATTAATTTTCATAGGCATTGAGCTGACCCCACAACAGCATCTTCGTGACATCAGTTAATAAAGCCTTTCAGGCCTACTGTGACCGAGAGACAATCTCAATACAATTACTGACTTTCATTGACTGTGTGTGAAGAAAAGACTGAACGAAATCAAAAACAAAACAACATAACCAGATACAAATCTGAGCATACTGGTCCCCCCCCCCCCCCCCCATTCTGAATTTTGAGGGGAATCCCATAATAAGAGCAGGGCATGAAGGGCAACAGAATCTGTCGTCAACTCTGTGTTGCAACAGAAAGAGTAATGTCCAAACACACAATCACACATCCCTTCTTTTGAATGTTTCAGAGTTATGATTTTCCTAACAGCAGTTTGCTATTGAAAGACTTTGCAAAATACACACATTATCAGCAAATATATCATCTTCTGAAATAACGAACATGAATAAAAAAATAATTAGTTATCATGCACAATTCATGAAAAAAATAAGTGTGCTCACATAAAGCTGATCTGTATGAAAACTTGTTTGTTCACACACACACACACACACGCACACACACACACAAGCACACTCTGACAGCTTCTTTTGTGTGTACTCAAACACAGATCTAAAATGCAAGTCACAGTCCACAATGAAATTTCCACATGCACGCATGTGCACACACACACAGTGGCACACATAAACATTGCAAGCTTAAAGCTTGTTTTTTCTTTTCCTTCTTTTTCCTGCTTTCTTTCTTTTTTCAATTTTTTGTTTTGTTTTGTTTTGCTTTTGTTTTCTTCTTTTGTCTCCTATTTACATCATGTACATAAAATTGCTAATATTAAAACTCAATGCATGTGTGTGTGTGAGTGTGCGCGCGCGCACGTGTGTGTGTGTGTGTAAATGAGACTCGTGTGTGTATGTGTGTTGAGTGAAAAGCATAATTTCAAGCAATTTGATAAAAGACCTTGCACAACTGTTCATTGGCATTTTTCATAGTTGACAGGTAAGACAGGTATGCTGCATATCTGAAAGTAGATATAATTTATAGTAGTGAAAAATTTCCATCTTATTCCTTCAAAAAAATTTCAGATATGCTTTTACTATGTTCTTCTTTTTCATTTAATTTCTGTTATACCTATTATGCATATTATGGTCTCCATCTCTGAGCAGATTTACTGATAAAACAATTTTAGAGTGACTTCCCATGGCGTAACTTCATTCACCAAGAAAATATTATTTCAAAATATAAAAACGCATATCATATATTTGCGAAAACTCAAAAAACTATCATTTTTGTTCTATTACAAAAACAAGCTTTGTATGAATTTTGGGGTAACGAAACTAGATTCTGTTAAATAGAATACATCTCAAGAGACACCTCTTTAGCACTGACTCGGTCAAGGTCGAATCTGCTGACTGGGAATCGTTTGATATGATTGGCAACGAAATTAAACACTTTTTACCAAATAGAACTACTTATTTTTTGTTTCTTACATGAAGAATTGGAACTCAAAATGCATAATCCTAACTTTACTGGAATAACTCAACCAGAAAAACCAGAATTCTGTCAATATTATGCGTCCAGCTGTCAGCCTCGGGGGACACGCATCGTGCGAGTTTGACCTCCTCCTCAAGTGACCAATGGGCGCCTCGCTTTTCAGTGTGAAGGCAAAATCCCCGAGTTTTGTACATGCCTCATTTGCATACCACTGGAAAGAAAAATCTGAGCTTTCTGAGTCCAATGTATGTTGGTGTTTAAAAACGAATGTAGGTGTAAATCAGGTTTAAAAATTTTCACTTGAAAAAAAACATCAAATGATTGATTAAAATTTGCGTCTCACAGTATATCAATGTAAAGAGCATTATCTTAGCTTTCCAATGATACTATTTTTGAAAGTGTAGGTTGCATCGGAAATTGTCCTACACGACTGAGTTGACAAACTGTTTCCAGACTTCAGCATGAATCGTATGCCAGGGTGCATGAAAACACAAAACTTTATTTTCATACCGGCGTTTTCCTAATTCGCTCCTCACAAGCAATAAAACAAATATAACAGATTTACAGTAGAAACATTCCTCTTTACTTCGCAGCAAGTTTTGTGTCTGTAGGTGCATGGTTTGTTGAATGAGACACTTCAGTACATGAGTAGAATTTGCACTTTCCGCTGGGTGCGTGGTCAGATCGCTGACAGCTGTCGCTACCTACTTCTTCTTGCACAATTTTCCAGGGTGAAGATATGAGGGAAGAGATCTACTGAACAGGGCTGTAGTCCGCCGAGATTTACCTGACACATCACTGAAGCGCAGTTCCCAAGGAGTCCATTTTCTGTCTTGAGTTGTTTACCTGCAGGGTGTTGCTTATCGTTGAAGGCATCGAGAGTCTGGAACAAAAAGACATACATTGTTTTGTTTTGATTAATTTACATAGGCACTGAGCTGATCCCATAGCAGCATCTTTGTGACATCATTTAATAATGCCTTTCAGCCCTACTGTGACTGAGACACAATCTCAATACAATTAATGATTTTCATCCATTGTGTGTAGCAAAAAAAAAAAAACAACATAAAACCAGATAAAAATCAAGATACACTTTTTTTTTCCTTTTTTTTTTTGAGTATTTTAAGGGGAATCCCATACTAAGGCATGAAGGGCCACAGAATCTGGTGTCGACAAGGCCTGCGAGATACAGGCATCTGCAGTTTTCGACAGGAAAGTTGAGCAACACTCTCAAAGATATGTCCATTATGGCATTATGTGGATGAAACTCCGCTAGATCAGTAGCTGGTTCCATTCTTCCCGTTCTTTGTCCAACAGATAAATACACTGCTACGACAATCATTATGACTATATACAACACATCACTGCAGTTGTTCATACTATACAGAAGGATAGAAATTTACTAAATGCTTTAAATGGAAGACAATATAAGCTGAAAAAAAAATGAGTCTCATATTCACAGACAAGTATAATGAAAACAAAAGCAGACTGAACATCACTTTTTTTTGTGTGTGATGAAAACACATTATAAAAGGCAATGCAGGTTTAGTCTGTATAAAAATAATAAAAAAAAAAAAAAACAGAATGAAATTCTTGGAAAGTGAAGAACCTGCCACCTGGCCAGAGAAAACAATATGCCCCACATGAAGACTGAAGGAATGCTTACACAGCAAGTTTAAGGGACCCATTGTGTGCCAGGTTTCATTTCTTGCATCATTTTCCAGGTGAGGGATGAGCAGGTCTCAAAGATACATGAAGTGAAAAATATTCTGAACAGGGCGGGAGAGGGGGGGGGAGAAGGAAGCAGGATTTGGGCAAGTTTTCCCTCATGACAGCATCATGAAAAGACACCAGTTTTTGTGAGAGACATCCCAAAATGCCTTTGGGGCAGTTTGAATGGAAATGCCTTTTGAGAACATCTGGAAATGACAATTTGCTCAAACGTTTTTGTGTAGATGTGGCACAGTCTCGTAAATTTTACAAGCCTGTTTTTCTCTATTATGGTTGTATGAAAAATGGAGTAGAAAAAACGTTATACCAGATTTACTGGAGGGTGAAATTTTGAGTTTGCTGAGATTTACCGAGATCTACCTGAGACATTGAAGTCCAGTTCCCATGGAATCCATTTTCTGTCTTGGAAGTGTTTGCCAGCAGGATGATGTTGTTTCATGTGGAAAGCACCAAGTCTGGACCTGAAATACATACATTATTTCGATTAACTTAGACAAGCATTGAGCTGATCTCATGACAGCATGTTGGCGACATCACTGAATAATGCCTTTCAACCCTACTGAGACACAATCTCTGTACAATTGTTGGTTTTCATCCACTCACATTCACAGACATGTAAAACGAAAACAATTTAAAGCAAATTAAATATAACTTTTTGTGTGTGTGTGTGTGTGTGTGTGAGAGAGAGAGAGAAGAGAGAGAGAGAGAGAGGAAAATGCATTATAAGAGGTAGTTCAGAATTGCTCAGCCTAAAGAAGAAAAAAAAAAACATGAAAGAAATCCTTCAAAAGTGAAGAACCTGTCGCATGACCAGGAAAAAAAAGAGACATACTCAGACCTGCCACATTTTTTGAAATGGAAGAGGAGCGGGGGTCTGGGGGCCGGCATAGGCCCCAGTGGGCTATATGGGACAACGCAGAAAAGTGAGCAGAAAAGTACCCAAGAAAGCATAGAAATGCATGAATTTTTATCTACTATTAATGCATTCAACAACAAATTTCTAGTTAAACCTTATACAAACCAATCAGCCTTGCAACATACAATAATGAAAATACTAAAAAATAATGAAAATACTAAAAAAAACAAACTAATATGTATTCATTTTCATGCTTATGTTTTGTAAATTTGAGACGAACACACATACTGACATCAAGAGAGAGAGAGAGAGAGATTATGCAGATTTTATTTACTGAGTCACAGTTTTTTTTTTTATATCACATGCCAAACTTCCCAAGTAATGTGAAGTCAAACCAAAAATCAAATAATCCACAAACAGAATAAAATTCAAATGCAACGAAATATCAAATCTCAATAAATGCAAACAATTTCACCATGGGTAGTTTATGTAAACGAGTTCAAATTGTATTCAAAGAAAAAGAGATGAACAAACTGACAGGCAGAAAGATAGACACCTAGTTAAACTCATAGAGAGAGGGGGGGGGGGGGGGGGGGGGGGGAGACAGACAGACAGACACAGACAGATAGAGGTTGAGAGAGCACACAAACAGTTATCATTTTCGAGCAAAATTTGAAATTTGTACTTTTCTCCAAATCCCTGCATTCCACCATAGGACTCTAGTTCTAACTTGATAGTTCTGCCCAGAGTACTACTGTTGTCTACATTATTCATACAGTAAAATCACCAAACATGCACCTATGCCTTAAAGGTAAAACAGCATTCTGTTTCTTTTACCATAACAATTATTCTTCCCCTTAGCATAACATCTCTTATTAAACGTTATGCATATGTCCTGTTTCAATCTAATGTATTTCAAATGTCACCTGTAATATTTAATCATAATCCAACCAACTAACTAGATTATTAAAACAAAGCATTTTGTACTCTGAATCTGGAACCTTCTGTTTCCCTTACAGGACTTTGCCTGTAACTAACCCAATACCAACTTTATGCCAGCCAGCCTGCCCCCACCCACACGCAAACAACGTACATGCACGCACATGTGTGTGTGTGTGTGTGTGTGTTTGCGCGCGCGTATGCACGTGTGTGCGCACGCGTGTACATGTGTGCGCGTGCACGTATGCGTGTGTGTGTGTGTGTGTGTGTGTGTGTGTGTGTGTGTGTGAGAGAGAGAGAGAGAGAGTGGTGTAAATGTCACTTGATATCATTAGTGGCATACAGTCACAATCAAACATGCGTCATAATGTATTTCGTCACCGAGATAAGAAATCATTCAAGTACTTTCTGACAATTATTTCCATAAAGAAGAAAAAACCGTTTTGGGCCATTATAGCCATTAGTAACAGCTATTCTGGTAAAATGAAATATCAGGTATCCGTGAGCCATAATGAACATACCTACAAATTTTCAGAAAGATTGGCCCAAAAGTTTTGTCTGGAGCTCGAGCGAGTGGGAACACATTTTGACCACGGACAGACAGACACACAGACAGACAGACAGACAGCATTTCTTCGTTCCCGGCCTCTGATGATATACGACATCTGCACCAGCATAGTGGAGGCAATGGAAGCCAAAATCAAGTTCACAAGGAATCTATGGCTTGGTGTCCCACCCTGTCTCACTGACATAGCACTGTACAGTCACCAAGCAAAGCTGAAATTACCACTGAAATCCATCCTGGAGGAATACAAAGCTGGGAAGATCAGACTTCAAAGCATGCTGGAGGACTCAGGAGACAAAGGTGGTAGAAGCAATCAAGCCCCAGCTGAAGACAGGCAGAAAATGGAAAGTTCAAGAGGCGATGGATCCTGCAAAAGAAAGTCTCAGGATCAGAGAAATAACCGGACACACACAGACCAACAGACAAGGACTGGGGGTGACCAAAACTGAATGGTGGTCAAAGGCCAAAGGAAAAGCCAAAAGAGACATGATGATTCAGGAGATGAGAAAAAAAGACGACCAAAAAAGACTCCAAAAAGCAGTCCAGCAGAGCCAGCAAGGGCAATGTACAACATGGGAGAATGCACTCCAAAGTAGTCTCACTTGGAACGACATTTGGCACATGGCCCCTCTCAGGATCAGCTTCATTCTCAGATCTAACATATGACCTTATGCCCTCAAACGCAAACCTGGAGAAGTGGAGGAAAAACAGACGATCCTGCAAGCCCCCTCTGCCATGAAAAACAAACAGTGGAGCATGTCCTAAGCTCATATAAAGTAGCCCTGGCTCAAGGAAGGTACACATGGATGCACAACCAAGTGCTCAAAGAGATTGTACAAGCAGTCTGGGCTAGTACCAACACCATAAAAGGGAAAATCTGGACTCCAAAAGCACCCGCAACATTCTTCACGGCAGGAGGTAGCAAGTCATGGCCAAGAACAACAGTGCCACTCGGAACAATTGCAGGCAGAGTCTGCTGGACAGGGCAGATGACTGGGAGTGCACTGCTGACCTCCCAGAATGGAAGAGTCACCTAGAGATCATCAGCAAGAGAGGTCTACAAGACTGTAAAGTATGCTGATCTGGCAAACAGCCTGAGGAGAGAAGGCTATCAGGTCGAAGTCCTCACTGCAGAAGTTGGAGCTAGGGGGTTTGTAGGACCCAAATTCTGCAGCCATTGTGCCTCGAAGCGTGCCTCCAGGGGTTCTTGAACTTCTCCCAGCTGGCTTTACCAACGATGCGTCGTCGCAACACAGAAATCCAATTTCCTTTATATCTATTTATTTATTTTTTTACCTTTTCACACCAGCCCCCCCCCCCGCTTTTCATCGCGTTTGGGTTTTTGTTTCTCGCCGTTCTTCGCCCCCGGCCGTGCTCTTTACCGCTGACGCCCTCCCCCCTCCTAGGGATTATCCACCGGTGGTACATCGAATTCCTTTCAGTCCGGTGTCGGTCCCAAACCGCCCCCCCCCTCTGCTTAGCCGTTCGCTTATGGTTGATTCCTACACGCCGCGTTCCTGACTGTTAAAAAACCTCGTTTTTTTGCACGCCGGAAGTCATCCATTATTCACTTGACCCCTCCGCCGCGTATCCCTTTCTTCTCTGCTGCCATCACTCATCTGATCCGTCTCTCAACCAACCCAGTGCCGTTTTTTTGTTCGGACCTCCTTATGTGCCTTTGTTTTTCCTAACTTTTCTACACCGCCTCTCCACATTTCGACTCCACTATTTTCCTCGACATTTTCTGATTAGATAGAATTTTTGACAATTATACCCCCACACCCCGTCGAGTTCGACCTTCTTTTTCCTCCCCCCTGATCGGTTACTCCATTCCCTTGTTTATGCCACCTCTTTTTTTCTCTTTTCCCCCCCCATTCATTCCTTCCTTTCCTC